>JAVSCE010006049.1:0-47813 GCA_032199065.1 Smutsia gigantea | reverse complement strand
TCAATAGGTGTTTCCAAGGGGTGAAGAGAAGTAGTCCATTTCCATATCAACAGGTAATTACACAGAACTGAGGGCATATCTGGACCTAAGAGGTTGGGTGGGGTCCCTTTTGCAGCCAGGTCACAAGAAACACAGGTGAGCAGAAGTGGACAACTGCTTGTAAGAAATAAACAGGTTTCTCCTACTTTATTTCTCCCTTTGATTTCGGTTTCAAAGGTATTTTGTCCCAGGATGGGAAGGTGTATTCCCCCCCAGAGTTACAATAGTTATCTCATTTTCCATCACAAATCTGTATGGCAGACAGTATTATTATCATCCCCACTTTACAAACAAACGAGAGACTGGATTTCCTGTGGTCACGTAGCTAGTAGACAGCAAAGTTATACTGTGAAGCCAGGCCATCTGGTTCCAAACTCCAGGTTATTAACCATTATGGTATCTATCCTGGTCATGGTAAATAAAATGAAGACAATCAATATATTAGTGTAGGATCTTCAGGCTCCTTGTAGAAACAGAACACAGTTACTATTATTTTTGTGATATACAATATCTTGCCTTTTGACCCAAGACAAATCTTAGCTGTGGCTTCACTCCCATTCTTTCAGTGGAAAAATATAACTTCTTTATCTCTTACTTCTCACACAAGTTTCCAAAGGTCATTTAATTGTTCTACAAAAGACAGAGATTCTTCTAGCTTCCTCTGAGACTCTTCTTCCAGTTCATTCATTTAACAACTGTCATTTAACTAATAGTTTGACTTATAAATATGACCCTTTTTCTCCTGCTATAGGCTCGGCTTGACTTAGTGAAAGCCTCCTGGTTGTCACAGGTAAGAGAATGCTTGTACTACAAAGAAGCAAGGCAACAACAACAAAAATAGTAGTAACAGATAAAATTTGGTGTAGTCCATAATTCCCAAACACTGGTCCTAAACATATTGTAAACATTTTCTTGTTTAATCCTCACAAAATTCCTGAAAAGGCAAGTATTATTCTAATATCACAGGCAAGGGCAAACCTAAAACAATAATAAGTGGCTTAATTCAAGTTGTCCAAGTATTAGATTTGAATCAAGATTTATCTGACTTCAATGTCCATTATACTGGTTACCATCAGAACACACATTATATTGCTTTACATTTAAATAAATGCTTAAGTGCTCTGTCAGTGGTTGCTCAGCTACTAGGTGGTAGGTTCAGGATTTACACTCTGGACTTCAAACCCCACGACCTGTGCTGATTCTGTAAGATCTCAAGTCTGGTTGTAGGCAGAACATTTATAACTTGATGCCTTACATTATTGATCTAAATTCAACAATGTGTGTATCCTGTTGAAACTCAATCTCTATAATTAATGATAGAAGGTAAAGACATAAGAGCGCATGAGTGTGCGTGTTGAATGTGTGAGTATGTGTGTATGTCAGGGCAGTAGTGATAGAATCCAGACCTGAGTACTGCCTTTTGAATAAGCCCACCCACTATCTCAGAGAGACCTAGGTTTCATCTTACCTAGGCTACAAGCATTCTCCAGAGGACACATCAGCAAGCCACAAGCCCACCCTTCCCCTGACCCCTTCCCTCAAAAAGCCCACCAAAAACCCTGACCATAAAAAGCCTCTAGGCCTGTTAGAGACCCCTTTTTCTTTGTTCTACTCACCAGAACAGAGAGGTCCCTCTCAGATTTAGCAATATACCTGCTTGGACTGTGGAGTTCACATCCTTTCTCCCCTTTCAAGGAGACTGAGGGTAAACGCAAATTAAATTGTCTGTCATTTTAACTTTGCTGAAAATTATCAAAACTAATAGAATATTGGACAGATCATCATCTGGCTTTTGGAATCTAGAAGAGGGAGCAACATTTCTCATTTGTTCAATTAAACTTTTTGAGTTTGTCAGGTCACTCATAGGAAGAGGGAAAAGTAAATCATCAGGGAGAGGATTACACTAAATTTCTGTACCAATTTTCCAACTTTCTGCTAAAAAATCTTACCATGCATGTACACACTTTTAACAAAGTGCTAACACTCCCAGTAGCAAACGCTAGCTCAAAATGCAAATATCTTTTCCATTCCAATTCCCTTTTCAGTCACTCATCAATGCATCAACTGTCCTGCATCTTAGCTACAATATTCTGTTTGACCTCAGGCCAAACACAGACTTCTTTTTAACCTTTTCCCAAAAAGTGTGAGAAAAGCCCCCTCTAGCTATGTCTGAGTCACAACCAGGAAAGGTGGGGGGAACCTTATTATAATCAAGTAAGAAGAGGAAGAAAGTGCAAAAGAGAGCTGTTAAAGGTTTCTGTGTCCAAAAGAAAAAAAAAATAGGAAGTATCAGAACTTTAAAACTCAAGACTGACATACTTTCTTGTGTGTGCAAAATTGGCCAAGAATAAGTCATTAACATTTGAGAGTAGCTTGCTGAACTAGTGCATTACCCTGTTTCCAGAATGGGAACTGCTAGAGGAAGAAGACAAAAGGCCTGCAGGGAAAAGACTGTCACAAGAGACTGGAACAAGGGTTCAATTAATTCTCTTTTCCCAAAGGAGGTGATTTTGACTCAGCCCCAAGGGTCCCAATCTTTTCCAGCTTGATGCAGTCCCTCTGGGTTTTAGCTGTTCCCAAGTCTTCATATTCTTTACAGTCCAGGAACATTTTCATCAAGCTACATTAATTGTATTCTGTTTAAGGATAGAAGCATCTCATGGCAAGCCCCAGTCTTGTCATGTATACTTTGATTCAAATAACCTTTTTTTTTCAGCATGTTTTCTCTGTGGATGTGTGTGTATGTGAGTAAGGGCATTAACACAAAGTGTTTTACTTTAGACATTGGAGAATTCTAAATAAAGTCTTCTTAATGGTATTTATTTTTCTGTTCTTCTCTCTAGTTATAAAAATAGCTCATTAGTAATCCTTCCAAAAGTAACCCTTCACCAAATAGATGAAGGGGGCAAAATATTAGTGACAATGTTTGCTATCTTGATCTGGGCAATGGTTACATGCACGTATATACACATGTCAAAATTCATCAAGCTGTACAGTAAGAGTTATGCATTTTATTGTATGTACCTCAACAAAAAAAATTAAGTAATCCATTTTCATTGAAGAAAATGGGAAATATGGAAATGCATAAAGAATATTATGGAATTAATATTAATAAAACCAATATTCCTACTACCCAAAGATGACTTTTGTATACAGCCTTCCATTCTTTCTATAAATGCTTTACTTCCCAAGAGACTATTCTATGCATACTATTTTGTACTGTTTTCTCTTGTCACCAGACCTATTCCTTTTTTCTACATATACTAATTCCTTAGGTAAACTCACACAGTCTCATCGTTTTAAATACCATGTATTTGCTGATGACTCCCAAATTTATATATTCATCCATGTCTCACTCAAAGCCAAATTCTACCATCCTGAACTTTTACAACATTTCCTTCACTGTTTAATAGGCATCTCAGCCATTCATCCTCAAAACCCAGTTCTGATATTTGCTACCCTCCCCACCCAGCCTCCTAAAGCTTACCCTTCTAACACATAAACACCATCCTTCCAGTTATTTAGCCCCCAAAATTTGATTCCTTTTATTCTCTCCTAACTCACACTAACCATTAGGAAATTTTAAGTACTCTACCCTGATTATTACCACCTGGAGCCACCAGGATTATTGCAATAACCTCCTAACTGGTCTCTGTTTCTGCCCTTGCCCTCTATGGTATGTTGCAATCATTGCAATCAGAATGTTTTTGTTAAGACCTAACTTAGATCTTCACACCCTTTCTTCCTTTCTCTCTCTTGGATAGAAGTCTTTAATCAGGACCTACAATTCCCTCTCGAATCTGGATCTGTTACCTCTCTGACCATTTCTTCTCTTCCACATGTTTACATTCACTCCCCTCTGAACCCTCTGACCTCATTGTTATTCACCAAGTACCCCAAGCACACTCCCACCTCAGGGCCTTTGCACATGCTATTCCCCTGGCTTGGAATATTCTTCCCCCAGGTACCCTGGTGGCTTGCTCCCTCACTTCCTTCAGAAGAAGCATTCACATTGAAGCTTTCCCTGGACTCAATCTAAAATTGCACCACTGCACTTCATATCCCACTTCGTTGAATTTATCTCTTTATCCTTAACATTCTATATTGTATATTGTATTCATTTATCTAGATAATGGCCTGTTTCCCCCACTGAAATGTGGGCTATGTGAGGACAGAGATTTTTTTCCATTTTTAAAAAAAATGTCATATGCCCTGCACCTAGAACAGTATCTGGCAGTTGATAGGTGCTCAGTCAATATTTGTAGAATAAATAAATAAAGACTTACTCTACCTGCCAAGAAAAATTGTCAACTGGGCATTTTGCAGGACTAAGCCTAACTTACTAGGGCTATTAAAGTGACTCCATATCCTTCAAGTACAGTCTAAAAGCCAACCACATCAAGAGAGGGTCTTTCCATTGCACAGCAGGATATTTATGCTTTATTTGGAGGCAATTTAAATAAAAGTTGACCTGAATAAGAAATAAATTGAGTGAAAAGCCCTAGAAAGCATCTCTTTTGGTTACCTGGCACCTCATATCACATTCCTTCTAAGCAATATATTTCCCTGTACACTCCAATACAAACATACACAAGTAAATCTGTTTGATGCTGTTTCAATATAAAATTCCACAATCATTTCTCATCACATAGATGCCAAAAGTGTCAGTGGGTAAATATCAGGGAAGAGTGCTACATCCCTGCATTATGCAGAAAATCACACATGCAAGGAGTTAAGATTTAATTTGAATAATCTCAATTTGTCATTTTTGCATGAATGTTGGATATTATAGATGAATTTTGCTTTACATAATAGGTATGTTCCCTTCAAGGTATCTAGAGATGGATAATCCATTTTTGTAATTTGACTTAAAACATACAAGTTGAATTCTCTATTTAAAGAAATTCTTAGGTATATTATCTAGATTGTACATTTGGGTTTTGTTATATTACATTTACTTAAATCAAGGCCTACCTGCTCTAGGCTTAATACACAATAATCCCAGTAAAATCTAGTCTAGTAATTTTCTTTGTAATATTTCAACTAGCTGGGGAAATTAAGGGTGACAGACAACATCTTTCAAACTATGCATTTTTCAGACATATGAAAACAGAAATCTAAAAGACTCTAAATTGAGGTAGTAACATAAATTTGACTTGAGAATTTTAATTACAGTTCTGTGATCCATGTTATTCATGCATCATAAAAAGAAAAGTGAAGTTGGGGGCAGCATATCCAGAGTCCCATTTTGATTTTGTCATTTACTCACAACCTCTTGAAGCCTCAGTAACCTAACATATACAATGGGGGCAATAATCCTTGCCTTCATCCAGGGCTGCCATAAGATCAGTGAAAAAGTAAGCTCTGGTCTGGAGGGGAAAAAGATGGCAGCGTGAGAAGTGAGGCAGAAACCTCCTCCCCAAATCACATATAACAAGAAAATACAGCAAATAAAACTAATTCTGAAAGAGGGACCCCAAAACTGCAACAGGATGCCTACATCTCTGGGAAAAGAGAAGACCTCATAGGAAAGGGTAAAGATGCAGAGACACGATCTGGTGGGACCCAAGCCCTCCCCCCACCCCACCTCACCAGCAGGAGGAAGAGAAACAGAGCGGGGAGGGAGAAGAAGCCTAGGACTATTAAACACCTACCCCTGGAAATCTCCTTCAGGAGCATGAAACCACATTACATGGAGCTCTGGAGACTAGAGGGGTTGGAAAGCAAAGACAGGCAGAATACTCAGAGAGATGGAAATTCCAGTCACTTGTGGAGAACAGGTACACACAACCAGGCACTCTGTGATAAAAGACAGGCGGGCACTTTGAAAGACTTCCCAACAGCAAGAGGGCTGCTAAAGGGGCAAGGATTAGACAGAGCTTGGTGCTCTGGACAAAGGACAGGTGGACAAAATCAACATGGCACACTCAGCCCAGCAAGTTGGGAACATTCAGAGCTTCAGATGCCCCATTCCACAGGCTAGCAATGCAGCGTCAAGGCCTCTCACTGCAATACATGCCCCTTCATTCCAGAAGGCACTAGTGTGGACACCTGCTGCCCTGGCCATCATACCAGGACAACCAGAGTGCAACTCTGCCTACAGCAGCTTTAGGGGCATAACACAGAGGCTCCTTCCTGCATTCTGGGCCCACTGGACGTAGCAGTGGAGGCAGGCACTACAGCCAGGAAGGAGGAAAGAGCTTTTTCCTCCTAGCAGGTGGCAGTATGACATGCCTATGACCCCACAATTCCTCCAGGTGCAGGGCAGCTCCAGAGAGTAGAGCTTCTGGGCATTAGAAGGTGCTGCCTACACAAAGTTATTATTCCATATAAATCATTAGAAATATAAAATGGCAAAAAAAATTTTCTACAAATCAGAATACCACAAACAGCAGAAAGAGGGCTAAGTGAAACTGAAATCACTAAACTTATTGATAAAGATGTCAAAATAAAAATCATAAACATGCTCATGGAACCACAGAAAAATATTCAAGATCTCAGGGAGGACATCAAGAAAGAGACAGAAACTTTGAAAATATAGTATCTGAAAGGAAATAAACAATGGAGGGACTTTAAAACAGATTAGATGAGGTAGAGGAGATGGCAGATGAACTAGAAATTAGAGAAAAGAAAAATAAAGAAGCTGAGGCACAGAGAGAAAAAGGATCTCTAGGAATGAAAGAATAATAAGAGAACTGTGCGACCATCCAAACGGAACAATATTTGCATTATAGGGGTACCAGAGGAAGATAAGAGAGAAAAGGGATAGAAAGTCTCTTTGAGGAAATAATTGCTGAAAACTTCCTCAATCTGGGAAAGGAAATAGTCTCTCAGATCATGGAAGTACAAAGATCTCCCAAAATAAGGGACCCCAGAAAGACAACACCAAGGCATAGAATAATTAAAATGGCAAAGATCAAGAACAAGGAGAGAGTATTAAAAGCAGCCAGAGAGAGAAAAAAGATCATCTACAAAGGAAAGCCCATCCCAGGCTACCATCAGACTTCTCAGCAGAAACTATACAGGCCAGAAGGGAGGGGAATGATATATTTAATGCAATGAAACAGAAGGGCCTCCAATCAAGAATACTCTATTCAGCAAGGTTATCATTTAAATTTAAGCAGGATTAAACAATTTCCAGATAAGCAAAACTTGAGGGAATTTACCTCATGCAAAACATCTTTACAGTGTGTTTGAAAGAGACTGCTATAGATGGAAGTGCTCCTGAGGTTTAATAGCTGTCACCAGAGGTAATAAAACCATGATAAAGGAAGTAGACCAATTAATTACTAAGCAAATGCAAAATTAAATGAACTACTCACAGTCAGTCAAGGGATACACGAACAGTACAGAATATCACAACTAATATATAAAGAGTGGAGGAGGAATAAAAAGAAAGGAGAAAAATAAAAGAACATTTAGATTGTGTTTGAAATAGTATAATAAGCAAGTTAAGTTAGACTGCTACATAGTTAAGAAGCTGCCCTTGAACCTTCAGTAACCATGAATCTAAAGCCTACAATGGCAATAAGTGCATATCATCAATAATCACCCTAAATGTAAATGGACTGAATGCACCAATCAAAAGCCATAGAGTCACTGAATGGATAAAAAATCAAGAACCGTCTACATGCTGCCTACAAGAGACTTACTTCAAACCCAAAGACATAACGGACTTACTTCAAACCCAAAGACATATACAGACTAAAAGTGAAAGGATGGAACAAGATGTTTCATGAAAATAATAGGGAGAAAAAAGCAGAACTTGCAATACTTATATCAGATAAAATAGACTTCAAAACAAAGAAAGCAACAAGGGACAAAGAAGGACATTGCATAATGATAAAGGGGTCAGTCCAACAACAGGATATAACCATTATGAATATCTATGCACCCAATATAGGAGCACCGACATATGTGAAACAAATACTAACAGAATTAAAGGGGGAAATAAAAGGCAATGCATTCATTTTAGGATACTTCAACACACCACTCACCCCAAAGGACAGATCAACCAGAGAGAAAATAAATAAGGAGAGGCACTGAACAACACATTAGAACAGAAGGACCTAATAGATATCAACAGAACACTACACCCAAAAGAAGCAGGATACACACATTCTTCTCAAGTACACATGGAACATTTTCCAGAATTGATCACATACTAGGCCACAAAAACAGCCTCAGTAAATTCAGAAGGATTGAAATTGTACCAACCAGCTTCTCAGAGCATGAAGCTATGAAACTAAAAATAAAGTATACAAAGAAAAAAAAAAAGCCCACAAATACATGGAGGCTTAATAAGATGCTCCTAAATAATCAATGGATCAATGACCAAATAAAAAAAGATATCAAACAATGTATGGAGACAAATGAAAACTACAACCCAATACCCATAACCTGTGGGATACAGTGAAAGCAGTTCTAAGAGGAAAGTATATTGAAGTACAGGCCTACCTCAAGAAAGACAATCCCAAACGAACAGCCTAAACTCACAATTAATGAAACTAGAAAAAGAAGAAGAAATGAGGCCCAAAGTCGGTAAAAGGAGGGATATAATAAAGGTCAGTGGCAGAAATAAATAAAACTGAGAAGAATAAAATAATGGAATCAATGAAAGCAGCAGCTGGTTCTTTGAGAAAATAAAATAGATAAACCCCCAGCCAAACTTATCAATAAAAGAAGAGTGTACACACATAAACAGAATCAGAAATGAAAAAGGAAAAATCACTTTGGACACCACAAAAAAACAAAGAATTATTAGAGAATACTATTAAAAATTATATCCTAACAAACTGGGTAAAGTAGAAGAAATGGACAACTTTCTAGAAAAATACAACTCTCCAAGACTGACCCAGGAAGAAACAGAAAATCTGAACACACCAATTTCCAGCAGTGAAACTGAATTGGTAATCAAAAAACTACTTAAGAACAAAAATCCCTGAACCAGATGGCTTCACTGCTGAATTTTATCAAACACTTAGAGAAGACATAATACCCATCCTCCTTAAAATTTTCCAAAGAGTAGAAGAGGAGAGAATACTTCCAAACGCATGCAATTAGGCCAGCACTACTCTAATACCAAAACCAGGCAAAGACAGCACAAGAAAAGAAAATTACAGACCAATATCCCTGATGAACATAGATAAAAAAATACTCAATAAAATATTAGCAAACAAAATTCAACAATACAAAAAAAATCATCCATCATGATCAAGTGGGATTTATTCCAGGGATGCAAGGATGATACGATATTCGAAAATCCATCAACATCATATACAACATCAACAAAAAGGACAAAAATCACATGATCATCTTAATAGATGCTGAAAAAGCATTTGAAAAAATTCAACTTCCATTCATAAAAAAACTCTCTCAACAAAATGTGTATAGAGGGAAAGTACCTCAACATAATAAAGGCCATATATGACAAATCCACAGCCAACATCATACTTAATAGTGAGAAGCTGAAAGCTTTTCCTTTAAGATCGGGAACAAGACAAGGATGCCCACTCTCTACAGTTTTATTCAGCATAGTTCTGGAGGTCCTATCCATGGCAATCAGACAACACAAAGAAATAAAAGGCATTCAGATTGGTAAGAAAGAGGTTAAACTGTTAATGTTTGCAGAATGACATGATGTTGTACATAAAAAAAACATAAACAACCCACTCCCAAACTACTAGATCTAATATCGGAATTCAGCAAAGTTGCAAAATACAAATTAATACACAGAAATCTGTTGCATTCCTATTTACTAATGATGAACTAGCAGAAAGAGAAATCAGGTAAACAATTCCATTTACAATTGCATTTAAAAAAATAAAATACCTAGCAATACAGATTAAACAAGGCGGCATGAGAGTTGAGACAGAGGCTTCCTCCTAAAACCACACATAATACGAAAATATAACTGATACAACTACTCCTGAAAGAGCAACATTAAAGAGGACTGCGCCAAACTGCATACACCTGGAGACAAGATCAGACGTCACAGAACAGGGTAAGGTATTAAAGCTGTGACTCGGTGGGACCTAAGTCCTTCCCCCACCCCATCTGACTGGTGGGAGGAAGAGAAACAGAGCAGGGAGGGAGTGGAGACATGGGACTGCTGAATACCTAACTCTGGAAATCTGCTCTGGGAGCACAAACCTACATTTGATGGTGCTTGCATGATACTCTTGTAATTAGGGGGTTGGAACGCTAGGACAGGCAGAATCCCTGGAGACACTGAGATTCCAGGTGCTTGTGGAACGCAGGGATCCATATCTGGCTGCTCTGGGACAAAAGAAAGGTGGGCAGTCTGAGAGACTGCCTAAGAAGGAAGCCCTTAGCAAGAGGGCTGCTAAAGGGGCAAGGATTGCACAGAGCTTATTGCTCAGGAGAAAGGACAGGTAGACAAAATTGTCCAGGTGCACTATGCCCAGCAGGTTGGGAGCTTTCACGATTTTCAGGGTCACCAGCCTCTGGCTGCCTGCACAGCACCAAGAACCCTCTCCATGATAGGCAGCTTACTGCACCTTTGTGCCACCTGGCTCACAAACAGGCAAACCGTACCCTGGCTTTAGGCCAGCCAGAGGGAAGATCTGTCTACAGCAACTACAAACGCAAAGCACAGAGGCTTATACCTGTGTACTCAGCCCACTGGTTCAGGTAGTGGAGACAGGCATAGCAGCCAGGAAGCAGGAAACAGCTCTTTCCTCCCCCCAGGAACCAATACCTCTCCCGTGTGACCCCCAACATTGCTTCAGGGGCTGAGCAGCTCCAGAGAGTAGAGCTTCTGGGCACTAGAGGGCGCCATATGCAAATAAGAAAAGCCAAAGGAACCTGGTTCAGTGTAAAATTATTGATACAACTCCTGAGAAAGATTTAAATGATATGGACCTCATGACTCTCCCTGAAAGGGAGTTGAAAATAAAAATCATTAAGATGCTCATGGAGGTACGGAAAGATATTCAAGAACTCAGGAATGAAATCCAGTCGGAGATCTAATCATTGAGGAGCACAATGGAGGGTATTAAAAGAAGATTGGATATGGTGGAGGAGACGATAAATGAAATAGAAACTAGAGAAGAGGAATACAAAAAAGCTGAGGCACAGAGAGAAAAAAGGATCTCTAAAAATGAAAGAATATTGAGAGAACTGTGTGACCAATCCAAATGGAACAATATTCGCATTATAGGAGTACCAGAAGAAAAAGAGAAAGAAAAAGGGACAGAAAATGTCTTCGAGGAGGTAATTGCTGAAAACTTCCCCAGTCTGGGGAAGGAGATAGTCTCTCAAGCCTTGGAGGTGCACAGATCTCCCAACACAAGGGACCCAAGGAAGACAACACCAAGACATATAGTAATTAAAATGGCAAAGATCAAGGATAAGGACAGACTATTAAAAGCAGCCAGAGAGAGAAAAAATATCACCTACAAAGGAAAACCCATCAGGCTATCATCAGACTTCACAACAGAAACATTACAGGCCAGAAGAGAATGGCATGATATATTTAATGCAATGAAACAGAAGGGCCTTGAACCAAGAACACTGTATCCAACAACATTATCATTTAAATTTGAAGGAGGGATTAAACAATTCCCAGAGAAGCAAACTCTGAGAGAATTTACCTCCCACAAACCATCTCAATAGTGTATTTTGGAAGGACTGCTATAGATGGAAGTGGACCTATGGTTTAACAGCTGTAACCAGAGGTAATAAAACCACAGTAAAGAAAGTAGAACAGGTAATTATGAAGCAAATGCAAAATTAAATTAACTATCCCCAAAGTCAATCAAGGGACAAACAGTAAAGAATATGATACCTAATATATGAAGAAAGGAGGAGGAAAAAAAAGGAGGAGAAAAAAAAACCTTTAGATTGGGTTTGTAATAGCATATTAAGTGAGTTAAATTAGACTCTTAGATAGTAAGGAGGTTAACCTTGAACCTTTGGTAACCACGAATCTAAAGCCTGCAATGGCAATAAGTACATACCTATACATAATCACCCTAAATGTAAATGGACTGAATGCACAAACCAAAATGACATAAAGTCATTGAATACATAAGAAAACAAGACCCATCTATATGCTGCCTATAACAGACTCACTTTAATCGCAAGGACATACACAGACTAAAAGTGAAGGGATGGAAAAAGACATTTCATGCAACTAATGGGGAGAAAAAAGCAGGAGTTGCAGTACTTGTATAAGACAAAATAGACTTCAAAACAAACAAAGTCACAAGAGACAAAGAAGGACATTACATAATGATAAAAGGGTCAGTCCAACAAGAAGATATAACCATTATAAATATCTCTGCACCCAACACAGGAGCACCTACATATGTGAAACAAATACTAACAGAATTAAAAGGGGAAACAGAATGCAATGCATTCATTCTAGGAGACGTCAACACACCACTCACTCCAAAGGACAGATCAACCAGACAAAAAGTAACTGAGGAGACAGAGGCACTGAACAACGCATTAGAACAGATGGACCTAACAGACATCTACAGAACTCTACACCCAAAAGCAGCAGAATACACATTTTTCTCAAGCGCACATGGAACATTTTCAAGAATAGATCATATACTAGGCAACAAAAAGAGCCTCAGTAAATTTTAAAAGATTGAAATTGTACCAACCACCTTCTCAGACCACTAAGGAATAAAACTAGAAATGAATTACGCAAAGAAAATGAAAAATCCCACAAACACATGGAGGCTTCACAGCATGCTCCTAAATAACCAGTGGATCAATGACCAAATAAAAACAGAGATCAAGCAATATATGGAGACAAATGACAACAATAATTCAACACCGCAAAATATGTGGGACGCAGTGAACACCGTGCTAAGAGGAAAGTATATTGCAATACAGGCCTACCTCAGGAAAGAAGAACAATCCCACATGAACAGTGTAATCTCACAATTAACAAAACTAAAAAAGAAGAACAAATGAGGCCCAAAGTCAGTAGAAGGGGGGACCTAATAAAGATTAGAGCAGAAATAAATAAAATCGAGAAGAATAAAAAAACAGAAAGGATCAATGAAAGCAAGATCCAGTTCTTTGAGAAAATAAAAAAAATAGATACACCCCTAGCCAGACTTATCAAGAAAAAAAGAGAGTCTAAACACATGAACAGAATCAGAAAAGAGAAAGGAAAAATCACTACGGATACCACAGAAATACAAAAAATTGTGAGAGACTACTACGAAAAATTATATGGTAACACACTGGATAACCTAGAAGAAATGGAAAACTTTCTAGAAAAATACAACCTTCCAAGACTGACCCAGAAAGCAACAGAAAATCTGAGCAGACCAATTACCAGCACTGAAATTGAACTAGTAATCAAAAACCTACCTAAGAACAAAACACCTGGCCCAGATGGCTTCACCACTGAATTTTATCAAACATTTAGTGAAGACCTAATACCCATCCTCCTTGAAGTTTTCCAAGGAGTAGAAGAGGAGGGAATACTACCAAATTCATTCTATTAGGCCAGCATCACTCTAATACCAAAACCGGGCAAAGACACCACAAAAAAATAAAATTATAGACCAATGTCCCTGATGAACATAGATGGAAAAATACTCAACAAAACATTAGCAAACCAAATTCAAAAATACATCAAAAAGGATGATCCATCATGATTAAGTAGGATTTATTCCAGGGTTGCAAGAATGATACAACATTCAAAAATCCATCAACATCATCCACCACATCAACAAAAAGGACAAAAACCACATGATCATCTCCATAGATGCTGAAAAAGCATTTGACAAAATTCAACATCCATTTATGATAAAAACCCTCAACAAAATGGGTATAGAGGGCAAATACCTCAACATAATAAAGGCCATATATGACAAACCCACAGCCAATATTATTATACTTAACAGTGAGAAGCTGAAAGCTTTTTCTTTAAGATCAAGAACAAGACAAGGATGCCTACTCTCCCCACTTTTATTCAACATAGTACCGGCGGTCCTAGCCATGGCAATCAGACAACACAAAGAAATAAAAGGCATCCAGATTGGCAGGGAAGAAGTTAAACTGTCCCTATATGCAGATGACATTATATTGTACATAAAAAACCCTAAAGAATGCACTCCAAATCTACTAGATCTAATATCTGAATTCAGCAAAGTTGCCGAATACAAAATTAATATGCAGAAATCTGTGGCATTCATATATATGAACAGTGAACTAGCAGAGAGAGAAATCAGGAAAACAATTCCATTCACAGTTGCATCAAAAAGAATAAAATGCCTAGGAATAAACCTAACCAAGGAAGTGAAAGACCTATATCCTGAAAACTACAAGACACTTATGAGAGAAATTAAGGAAGATAGCGATAAACGGAAACACATGCTGTGCTCATGGATAGGAAGAATTAATATTGTCAAAATAGCCATCCTGCCTAAAGCAATCTACAGATTCAATGCAATTCCTATCAAAATACCAAAAGCATTCTTCAATGACATAGAGGAAATTGTTCTTAAATTCATATGGAACCACAAAAGACCCCAAATAGCCAAAGCAATCCTGAGAAGGAAGAATAGAGCAGGGGGGATTATGCTCCCCAACTTCAAGCTCTACTACAAAGCCACAGTAATCAAGACAGTTTGGTACTGGCACAAGAATGGACCCATATACCAATGGAACAGACTAGAGAACCCTGATATAAACTCAACCATATACGGTCAATTAATATATGATAAAGGAGCCATAGACATACAATGGGGAAATGACAGCCTCTTCAACAGCTGGTGTTGGCAAAACTGGACAGTTACATGCAAGAGAATGAAACTGGACTATTGTTTAACCCCATACACAAAAGTAAACTCGAAATGGATCAAGGACCTGAATGTAAGTCATGAAACCATAAAACTCATAGAAGAAAACATAGGCAATAATCTCTTGGACATAAACATGAGCAACTTCTTCATGAACATATCTCCCCGGGCAAGGGAAACAAAAGCAAAAATGAACTCATGGGACTACATCAAACTAAAAAGTTTCTGTACAGCAAAGGACACCATCAACAGACCAAAAAGGCATCCTACAGTATGGGAGAATATATTTGTAAATGACATATCTGACACGGGGTTAACATCCAAAATATATAAAGAACTTACATGCCTCAACACCCCAAAAACAAATAACCCGATAAAAAATGAGCAGAGGGTATGAAGAGACAGTTCTCCAAAGAAGAATATCAGATGGCCAATAGACACATGAAAAGATGCTCCACATCACTAATCATTAGGGAAATGCAAATTAAAACCACAATGAGATATCACCTCACACCAGTAAGGATGGCCAGCATCCAAAAGACTGAGAACAACAAATGCTGGTGAGGATGCGGAGAAAAGGGAACCCTCCTACACTGCTGGTGGGAATGTAAGCTAGTTCAACCATTGTGGAAAGCAATATGGAGGTTCCTCAAAAAACTAAAAATACAAATACCATTTGACCCGGGAATCCCACTCCTTGGAATTTACCCAAAGAATACAACTTTTCAGGTTCAAAAAGACATATGCACCCCTATGTTTAGCACAGCACTTTTTACAATAGCCAAAATATGGAAGCAACCCAAGTGTCCATCAATAGATGAATGGATAAAGAAGTGGTGGTACATATACACAATGGAATACTATTCAGCCATAAGAAAGAAACAAATCCTATCATTTGCAACAACATGGATGGAGCTGGAGGATATTATGATCAGTGAAATAAGCCAGGTGGTGAAACACAAGTGCCAAATGATTTCCCTCATTGTGGAGTATAATGACGAAGCAAAACTGAAGGAACAAACAGCAGCAGAATCAGAGACTCCAAGAAGGAATTAGTGGTTACCAAAAGGGAGGGGTGTGGGAGGGTGGTGGGGAGGGAGGGAGTTTATTGAGGGGTATTATGTTTAGTACATATTCTGTGGGGGGTCACCAGGAAAACAGTGTAGCACAAGAAGGCAAATAGTGAATCTGTGGCATCTTACTACACTGAAGGAGAGTGACTGCACTGGAGTATGGGTGGGGACTTGATAATATGGGTAAATGTAGTAACCACATTGTTTTTTAATGTGAAACCTTCATGAGAGTGTATATCAATTATACCTTAATAAAAAATAAAAAATTAAATACCTAGGAATAAACCTAACCAAGGAGGTGAAAGACCTATACCCTGAAAACTATAAGACACTCATGAGAGAAATTAAGAGAGACACCAATAAATGTAAATACATCTCGTGCTCATGGACAGGAAGAATTAATATTGTGAAAATGGCCATCCTGCCTAAAGCAATATACAGATTCAATGCAATCCTTATGAAAATACCACCAGCATTCTTCAACCAACTAGAATAAATAGTTCTAAAATTCATATGGAACCACGAAAGACCCCGAGTAGCCAAAGCAATCCTGAGAAGGAAGAATAAAGCTGGGGGGTTTATGTTCCCTGACTTCAAGCTCTATGACCAAGCTACAGTAATCAGAACAATTTTGTACTGGCACAGAAACAGACCCATAGATCAATGGAACAGAATAGAGAGCCCAGATCTAGACTCATACATATATGGCCAATTAATATTCAATAAAGGAGACATGGACATACAATGGGGAAATGACAGCCTCTTCAACAACTGGTGTTGGCAAAACTGGACAGCCACATGTAAGAGAATGAAACTGGATTATTGTCTAACTCCATATACAAAAGTAAACTCAAAATGTATCAAAGACATGAATGTAAGTCATGAAACCATAAAACAGAAGAAAGCATGGCAAAAATCTCTTGAATATAAACATGAGCAACTTTTTCCTGAATACATCTCCTCAGGCACGGGAAAAAAAAGCAAAAATGAACAAATCATACTACGTCACACTAAAAAGCTTCTTTAGAGAAAAGGACACCATCAGCAGACCAAAAAAGGCATTCTACAATATGGGAAAATATATTCATAAATGACATATCCGACAAGGGGGTTAACATGTGAAATATATAAAGAGCTCACATGCCTCAACACCCAGAAAGCAAATAAGCCAATTAAAAAATTGGTGGAGGATCTGAACAGGCACTTCTCCATAGAAGAAATCCAGATGACCAACAGAGACACATGAAAAGATGCTCCACATCACTAATTATCAGGGAAATACAAATTAACACTATGATGAGATATCACCTCACACCAGTTAGGATGGCCAACATAAAAAAGACAAGGAACAAGATGCAAGAAACAAGATGGCAGTGTGAGAAGTAAAGCAGAAACCTCCTTCCAAAACCACATATAACACAAAAATACAGACAATACAACTAATCCTGAAAGAGTAACTGGAAAGAAGACTGCAGCAAATGGCCTACATCTGGGGAAAAGAGAAGACTTCACATAAAAGGGAATAGCATCTGTTGCGGACACAGGCATCCTTGCAGGTCTGCAAATAACCAAAAAGATACTGTCTGATCAAACAATAATACTATTCCAAGGAGCTGGAGAAGCTGCCTTAGGGATTGCACACCTGATCGTTATGGCCATGGAAAAAGAAGGCTTATGGAAGGAGAAAGTTTTAAAAACATATATGGTTGGTTGACTCAAAAAGATTAATAGTTAAGGGACATGCTGCCTTAATGCAAGAGAAAGAGGAATTTGTCCACGAGCATGAAGAAATGAATACCCTAGAAGCCACTGTTCAAGAGATAAGCCACTGCCCTTAGAGGAGTTGCTGCAATCAGTGGTGCATTTGCAGAACAAATTCTCAGAGATATGGCTGCCTTCAATGAACAGCCTATTATTTTTGCTCTGAGTAATCCAACTAGCAAAGCAGAATGTACTGCCGGAACAGTGTTATAAGCTAACCAAGAGGCATGCAATTTTCACCAGTGGCAGTCCTTTCGATTCAGTTACTCTTCCAAATGGACAGACCCTCTATCCTGGCCAAGGAAACAATTCCTATGTGTTTCCTGGAGTTGCTCTTGGTGTTGTGGCATGTGGATTGAGACATATCACAGATAAGATTTTTCTCACAACAGCTGAGGTTATAGCTCAGCAAGTGTCAGATAAGCACTTGGAAGAGTGCCGGCTCTACCCACCTTTGAACACGATTAGAGATGTTTCTCTGAAAATCGCAGAAAAGACTGTGAAAGATGCTTAACAAGAAATGACAGCCACAGTTTATCCTGAACCCCCAAACAAGGAGGCATTTGTCCACTCTCAGATGTAAAGCACTGATTATGACCAGATTCTACCTGAGGAGGCCCAGAAAATACAGACCAAGCTTGACCAATAACATAATAGCTGACATTTCTATCTCCATTAACTAGATCTTGAAGTCTTTCATAATTTTTAAAGATTGGAATTTTTATAATGATTCATAAAATGCTGGATTAAGATGATTTTACTTAAAAAATCTAAAAATTAATGGAAGAATATTAATATACTTTAGGGTAAATATCATATTAAACAATTTTGCTTCATTTATTTTCTGGGTATTTATGGCTTCTATCTTAATTACTTTGTCCAAGTTCTCTTTTAAAACTATTGTGTTTATTACTGAGAAACTAACCTTTTTTTAATAGGGAACAAGTGGGAAGACCAAAATCAGTAATAAATTGGTATGTCCAATAAAATCCCTTTAAAAAAAAGACAAGGAACAATAAATGCTGGTGAGGATGTGGAGAAAGGGAAACCCTCCTACACTGCTGGTGGGAATGTAAATTAGTTCAACCATTGTAGAAAGCAATGTGGAGGTTCCTCAAAAAACTAAAATTAGAAATACAATCTGACCCAGGAATTCCACTCCTAGGAATTTACCCAAAGAAAACAAGATCCCAGATTCAAAAAGATATGCACCCCTGTGTTTATCGCAGCACTATGTGCAATAGCCAAGATGTGGAAGCAACCTAAGTATCCATCAGTAGATGAATAGATAAAAAAGATGTGGCACATATACACCATGGAATATTATTCAGCCATAAGAAGAAAACAAATCCTGCCATTTGCGACAGCATGGATGGAGCTAGAGAGTATTATGCTCAGTGAAATCATCCAGGCAGAGAAAGACGAGTACCAAATGATTTCCCTCATTTGTGGAGTATAACAAGGAAGCAAAACTAAAGGAACAAAACAGCAGCAGACTCACAGACTCCAAGAAGGGACTAGCGGTTACCAAAGGGAAAGGGTTGGGGAGGGTGGGTGGAGAGGAAGGGAGAAGGGGATTAAGGGGCATTATGATCAACACACATAATGTCAGTGGCTCATGGGGAAGGCAGTATAGCATGGAGAAGACAAGTAGTGACTCTATAGCATCTTACTATATTGATGGACAGTGACTGCAATGGGGTGTGTGGGGGGACTTGATAATATGGGTGAATGTTATAACCACAACATGTGAAACCTTCAGAAGATTGTATATCAATGATACCTTAGTAAAAAAAAAAGAAATGGACAAAATCCTGGAAAGACAATTTATCAAAAAAAAAATGCAAGCTCTGGAAATTTTGTCCACAACATTCATTTGCTATTCCAGAGAGAAGAGATTGCTGTGGCTCTACTTGCCCAGACTGTGGCTTTTGTTACAAGATACTTAGTTAGGTTTGGAATAAACTCATAAACTATGGGAAGGAAAAATCAGACACTAAGTTAGCTTTGAGCAGTGATGCTTTAAATGATGTGTTGCAGGCTCTAGACTGTGTCCTGGTTTCCTAGTCCTTGTGATCATTTCCTCCACAATGGAGTATGCTCAATCCTGGTTTAATCCCTAGCATTTATACATTGCAGTTTCGCTCTCACGTGTTCAAGGGAAACAAGCATGTAATACTACCAGTTAGCTACTGGGACTCATGTTTGATGCTCTACAATTTTTCATTTGAATATAACCCCCTTTTGCATGACTTCTCCGACTTAGTCTACCAGTTAACATTTACAATTCATATAAAATGCCATTGCACACGAGCACCTTATTAAAAGAACACATTATAAGTGCTAAACTATTTCCATAACAAAAAGATCTAACTTCCACAATAGTATAACCAGATACAATCATAAATACCATATTATAATATCCATTTGACCTACCACTTCCGTTATAATAGGAGCAATCATTTGTGATACTGCCCTTTCTGATTTCCTACCCCCTGGTTTCATTAATGAGCTTTCCTAGGCTGGCAGAGAAATTGATGCAACTGCCCCCACTCTCTGGCCCCAATTTTAAAGTGGCCTCTCTCCAATCAGTTCATCATTTAATCAATGTTAATTTTAAAGCAGTGTAAACTTCTCAGGAAATAGGCACAAATGCTAACAAGCTTTTTGATTACCAATTTTAACTCTTATATTTCAATACCCAGTAGCCATTTTCATTTAACAGGAGTGGTGCCAATCAGATTTAAATTGCAAAACCCATCTCCCTGATCTACACACTCAATTTGGGGAAAAATGTGGAACTGGTAGACATTTTTTAAATCACCATGATCTTTGCCTTTATTTGATTAACCACCTCACTATTTTCAAGCATTGGAAGACTGCTGTATTGCATATTTATTAGTTGGATGACTCTGAGAGACAACTGGCAAAAAAGGACAGAAACCTGTCTCGGTCCCACTGCTAACTTTCTTTTGGATGGTACGTGTGTCATTCAACTTTCCATTTACCACCCACAAAGGCTTTAAACTTACTCAATGCTTTTATTCCTTAAGCTAAAATAAAATACAATTCCAGGAAATGAACAGTCTGAACACCTAAGTACAACAACAAAAGGTAAAGTTAATTCTTAGAAACTGAAAAGGAACTGGTTATATTTGCTAACAGAGAGAATTCTCTAGAAAATATGCTGCAAATTCATGCATATGAAATATTTCAGTATCTCCAGCTGCATGTGTTTTGTTTTCAAGTGACTCTAATCTAACAAAGGGAAATTAAACTATATCCTGTATTGACACATTAGAGCTATTACTAGAGGTTTCAAAACAAACACAATTTATACAGTAATGTTTATGCTCCCAACCAAGACTTTAGGTCAGGGAATGCAGTCTGTAGGAAAACTCACCTTCAAGCTGCTGGCCTTACATTTATGAAAACTAAGTTCACTCGACAACAAAGTCAAATCAATTCTTCTGGACTTCAGATTCATAAGTGTATAAGCTATCCTGAAATCATGGGGTATGGTAGCCAAAGGAAAAGACTTAGGTGCTCTAAATACTGTTTGCTCCAACCCTATAACCTTAGAATGTTGCAAATCCAACTGTTTGAGGGCACACACTTGGCTTTGACCAGAAGAAAATGACAGTTTTCTCTTTATCTGGCTAGTAAGAATTTCAAGTGTGCTCTTCCTCCTCTCCCCAAATGTACAATACTGTGAAGAGATGATACAAATGCTGTGTGTCTACTGTTTCCTGTTATCTTTCATTGAGTCTGCTCATGTTGCATTTTTTTCAAAGGACAGGATTAAGGTCATCATGTATTTATTGAGCATAGTTATGTGCTAGGTCTGGAGGGTGAGGTGTTCTCCAAAAAATGTCAGTTTCATTGGGCCTTAAATTCCATTAGGAACTTAAGAGTAGAAAAGTCCAGTGTGGCCTAGGAATAGTTGATAAGAACTTCAGCAGGAAGGGACTTGACTGATGGGATAGAATTATCTAGCCTAGAAAGGTGTGGGGAATCATTCCATGCATGTAGAGCACATGAGTAAAGGTATGGATGACGGTGTTGGCAAAGGAGAGACATAAATCTAAAAAACTCAGGCAGTAATACCAAAAGAAGAATGTGAGTTTCAGAGTGGAATAGAGAACCATGTTCAATCAGCACTAAAGGGAAGCATTTTGGTAGCAAAGTCAAAGATATAAAGGTGATTATGAGCCAACAAATTGAAAGAAAATGCATCTACACCTGCTTTGAGAAAACTCTTCAGTTATGCCTATTTACTTCACAGCATGCGTAACAGAGACCCACAGCATACCTAGGAAGAACCATACGAAGACAAATGCTAAATATTTCCTTAGTACCAATCACCATTAAGCCATATGTGACTCAAATAGATCATTATTCTCATCATAAGTGATTACATACCAGGAATGCGATATGTGCAA
Organism: Smutsia gigantea; assembly: GCA_032199065.1. NCBI lineage: Eukaryota > Metazoa > Chordata > Mammalia > Pholidota > Manidae > Smutsia > Smutsia gigantea. The sequence goes on along the minus strand of JAVSCE010006049.1, from coordinate 25,706 downwards.
AGCTTGTACTAGGTCAGTTAAATTGCACTAGAACAGTAAACTGTAACCATGATTTCAAGGAAGGCTATCAGGGCCCATCATATTACGTGAACCCTATTTCAAGCAACTCCAAATAATGATAATCCAAAACTTTTTAGAAAAATCAGTTAAAGCCTGCCTCCTTTTTCTGTGTGTCTCTCTCTCACACACATATCAATATTACCACCTCCATCAAAACAACATTATTTTAAATAGCAAGTAACCCCAGTGCCTTTAAAGTTAGATTGCAAAAACAGTTAAGTTCATAACTTCTGAGGTGCCTCCAGCCTCTTACTACACAAAACTACAACAGGATTAGTCCTATTCCACTGATATTTTCCTAAAAGCCACAGCAGCTCCCACTCCTCATTTTCTTGGTCAGGTTGACATTCATTATTCAGGGTAAGAAGTAAAAGAGGAAATGGTTATTTGGTAAATTCCTTATGTAATATTTCCAGAAAGATGAAGAAGGAGGAAGTGATTACAGTTTCTGTTAAATACTAACCTCAACAATAGCTAATGTTCAGTGACTTTCACTAGGCGCCAAGCACTGTGCTAAACCCTTCCCATGGATCATCTAACTTAATTCTCACACTTCCCACGAAGGTTAAATAACTTATTTACCCAAGGTTATGCAGCTAGCAAGTCTGAGGTGTCAAGATTTGAGCCCAGGTAGTTCCATTCAATAGTCCAGTCTTTGACAAACTGCACTATATGGACTCCTTAAGCTCAGTGCATAAGTATCCACAAAATGTTAACATATCTTACAAATCCTCCTTATGGCAAATGAAAATGAAGTATGCATTCACATTAAACCTTGCATGTAGAATGTCCCTCTAATGCTACACTGTAATGTGGTCTTTGTGATTCTTTTTCTAATTACAGGTATGGTTTTCCCTGAGTCATGTACTTGTTCTACCCCAAACCCATTCTGGACAAACAGGGAGGATTCGGAACCTGTGAGAACCATGGAAATGGCTCTGTGAGAGTCACATCTGGCTTGATGGTGATTCTTACTATCTAAGAAAATATTTAGCATTTGTCTTGGTATGGTTCTTCCTAGGTAGGCTACAGGTCTCTGTTAGGCATGCTATGAAGTAAATAGGCAGAACTTAAGAATTTTCTCCTTAAAGCAGGTGTAGATGCATTTTCTTGCAATTTGGAGGCTCAGAGCAAATACAACCAGGTCAACATTCAGTTGGACTTCTTTCATACTGGGTGCTTTAATGCTTGTGAATATATCTTCTTCGGGGAAGGCTTCCATGACCTCACTCTAACCCCCATCCCTCAATAGGCTCGATTCAACCATCTTAATTCTCCTTCTTAGCAGCTAATCTCAGCTGTAATTATATAATTACAGTAATATTTGTGACTTTTTAACTCTGTAGTCCTTACATTCCGTGAGGGCAAGGACGCCCCATGTTTTGCTTACTGTGATATTTCCAGCACCTAGCACAGAAACTGGTATGTAGTTTATAATTAATGAATATTTACTGAGTGAATGTGTCTTTAAGCAGTGATACACATGCAAATCCTGCCCTCAGATCTCTGGCTTATTGTTGAAGTGATTATTCTGCCAGTTACTGAAGAGTTCTACATTCCTCCTATTTTCATCAGCGGTCAGAAATGGAGAGAGAATTTACACATGTTGGTCTCTCTGGCTCATGATTCTAAAACTAGGGTCCAAATAAATCATTGACTCTAGAGTTGTAATAGATCTAACATACCATCTAGTTTACTTCCTCTTAAATCTGAAGAAAGCGAGGCTAGAGAGATGAGGGACTTAGCAAAGGTCAGGCAACCAGTCAATGATGAAAGCAGCTATGAATTTCTATCTATTCAGGTTTTCAAAAAACATAATAAGTACAGAGAAAATCATGTTTTAAAAAAAAAAGAGAAGAAGGCCAAACCAAACCATGACTACTGTTGCAGCAAGTTGTCACAAGATTAGTTACAGTGCCAGACAGGGGTTTCATGCAAAGTTCGAGACTAATTAGTGACTACATCTGTCTGAAGTTACTTTAGTGGCTTAGAACTCAAAAAAGTGTAAGTCTATTTGTAGGCAGGTACACACCCAAGTTGGGCTCTCTTATCTTTGTTCTGAACTAGCTTCCTTCCCAGTCTCTCTCACTGAATGCCCAGGAATACTTTCCCAGAATTAGCTCTTCTCTGCTAAAACATCTGCTTGTTGTTTCTCCTCCTGCCAGCAACACTGCACAGTCTTTGGCAATCTTCTGAAAACTCCTCTGAATCTGACTTGTGGGAGTTTTCTGGAGCTCCTCAAATGGAAACTCATCCAAAATGCAAGTGTTCAAACTGGCCTCTGTTTTTTCACAAGATCCCAAAATGGGAACACACAGATGACTTCAAGGAATCTGTTATTCCAGCTGACCTCACGCCCTTCCAATTGCCCTTTGGCTTCCTTGTAAATAAAAGGCTGAATAGTGACCATTAATAACATCATCCCAGTAAGTGTCATCTCCATGGCATCACAGCTATTAAAAGAACTGGAGTCACAAATAGTACAAAGCCTGGACTATCAATAAGTCATTCATCATCTGGATAAAATGAATGTGGCATATGTCTGGAATCTGTAAAGCACTCCATTTAGAATAGCACCCACACTGGTGAGCAAGCCACAGAAAAGCATAAATATCATTCATTTCTCAGGAGCATCAATTGTTCCAAAATACTTTCAGAAACTGTACCTTCTGTTGCCTTCTCCTAGCCAGGCAGCCATTTCAGGCTATCAGGCTAACACTAAGCTTTCCAGAACTGATGAAAAATGAAGTGATTGCATTCCCCAAAGCCTAAATTAATCAGACATGAAAACTTAGCCATCAAACATGAAACCATTTTTGTACATAGTTACGCACTGATACATCGTCCATTTCTCAACTGTCTTCATATATTCTATATATTCCTCCATTAAAATGAATAGGTTCATTGAAGGCAGGAACTACTACTTGGTACTAGACATGGTATAAGTTATTATTTAATACACGATATTAGTTATGACAATTTGACCCAAAAGCTATTAAAGGAACATACATTCCACCTTTTCCCAGCTAAGAATGACTCTTCTGTGGACCTAGTTTACCCTCAATTCTGACTAAATTACATCAACTCAACCTCACCCCACAAACAGTTCATGCTACAAAACTGACATTGCACGTAAATGAAGGAAAATTGTATGTGTGTGTATAGGCAAACCCTACTTTCAAACTCTATTCCCGTATTTGACAGGCAGTTTTGTAATACATCAACCCTATTCTCCATTTTCTTGTTAATTTTTTAACTCAGATACATGAAATGAAAGGGATATCAACCAGTATGTGCAAACTGAAACCCTCAGTGCCCCAGGGGGATTCGAATACTATGAGTCCAAACCCTGTAGGGAAGCAGATGGGGTAGGCAAGCAGGGGCTAAACTGCCAGCCAGAGTCAGGTTGAGGAAGAGACACTATCAACATGCAGCCAGATATTCAAGGATCTCAAACACTCATATCTCTGCTGGTGACCGGGTCTTTGGCCCTATTCTATGTTAGCTATATTCTTAAATGGGTCATTTTTCTCCTCGCACAGTTCTATCTTTACTTTCCTGTAATGTGATCGTTTTCTAGTTTTTCTGCATGTTCCACCCACTCATCTTCCATCAAATCCTTATTGTTACATTTCCCTGGGACCCCATAATGGCTCCCTCTGATTGATGGATTTTTTTTCAATTTACTGGTTGTTCTTGGCATCCCCAATTTGCCTTCAACTCCTAAAGTTGAAGGGCCTTTTATGAAAACTGAGATCTTTCTAAGCTCAGCAGGTCTGAAAGATGTCCCCAAACATATTGATTATCAATACCTAACAAACCACTCCACAACTTAGTTGCTTCAAACAACAATAATCATTTACTTGGCTCACAAATCTGCAATTTTTGGTAGGTTTTGGCAAGAACAGCTCATCTCTGATCTATGAGGTATCAGTTGGGGTGGCTCAACTGGGGACTGTAGGATCTCCTTTGAAGATGATTCATTCATACAGCTGATAAATAGGTGCTGGAAGCTCACTCAGGGCTTGGGCTAGAAGCTGTGGTTCTTTTCCATGTGGGCCTCTCCATAAGCTGCTTGGCTTTCTCACAGCATGATGGTTAGGTTGTAAGAGTGAGCTTCCTAAGAGAGAAGTGGAAGCTGCCAGTTTCTTAAGGCTAGACCCAGAAACTGACATAATGTCACTTTTTACTGTATTCTACTGGTCAAGCCATCACAGAGCCCAGATGCAAGGGGAAGGGTCAAAAACCCATACCTGTCGATGGTTACAACATTGAAGAATTTTAAGACCATTTTTTAAACTGTCACATTAATGTAACCCCAACTAAATTATTCTTTATCTTTTTATCCTTCAGTCTCAAAATGTTTATTTGGAACAAGATTAAATCAAGACTTCCTGAACTCTCATCATTACAATGTCCTTCATCTCTTATTTCACACAGATGTTCTTCAAAGACTGAGTCCTTAACCTATGTATTTCAAAGCTTAGTTAGAACGATCATTTACAAGTATAGATTTCCTCCCTAACATTTGCTTCTTTTCCTTGAGAATGGATTATACCTTTATAAAATACTTCCACGTAATGAAACACCTTTTGATTCTACACCTTCCTGCTCTCCCCTGTTCTACAGATGATCACACAGTCACCAACTGTAAATGAAAGCATTTTTCAACCATCTCCCACATGCAGAGGCGTATTCCTGAGATGCACTATTTACAGAGTTACAAAGAATAGCTTCGAAGAAAGAACACTGGATGTGGGAAAGGGGTACAGGATACCCATGCCTCTATGTGCATGACCTTCAGCAAGCCACTGTACCTTTCAGGGCACATTAGAGTTTGGACCCAATGATCATTAAAGTCTTTTCAAGAGAATTAGGTAAAAATGAGTATAACAAATCAGCCCTGCCCAAAAGTATCATGCAATATATTTGAGGAGAGAGCATGAGAAAAAGAAGAGTCAGGTAAGTACATTCCAGTCACAGTGGCCTTCTTTTATTACCTTGAACTTGTCCCATTCCTCGTCTCAACACAGGACCTTTCCAAATGCAATTTTCATGCTTACAATGCTCTACACAGGCTTTACCCACAACCTGGTTAATGACCAAACTTCAGAGTTCAGCTTAGTAATCACTTTACCAGGAGGCATTCCCTGTGCCCCTGGCTCTGGTCAGTTCTCTTAGTCTGTGTCATCCCTTTGTCATTTATTCTCAGAAGTATGCTCTTTTACTTCAGAGTAGCTATAGGTTGTTTCTTTGGTCAGTGGTTGTCTGCTCCATTTAAGTGTGACCTCCATAAGTGTAAGGCCTGGGTCAGCTTGAGGCGAACACTGTGTTCCCAGAAAGAGATATGTACTGATTTGTGGACACCCAGCAAGTAATTGTTGAAGGAAGGAAGGAAGGAAGCAAAGTGGGGAGAGGAAGGGAAGAAGGAAAGAGGGAAAAAGGGGAGAAGGCCCAGGTAATTAAACAGACAGTATTACAGGAATACAAAGAAATGAAGATTGCTGTGAGCTAAAGTTTCAAGCAAGTTTCTTTGGAGATGAGATTTGAGCTGGACCTAGAAAGAAAAGATTCATATCTGGGTTGGGTGAGGAATGGAAGACGGCTAGAGAGAAGACAATTCGCAAAAAGGGGGTAAAGATGTGAGCAAAGAAGGACAGTTTCAGGAGAGCGTAAGCACGCCAGTGTGTTCAGGGAGAGTTAGTGCGTGAGGAAGACCAACCAAACCCTGAATTCACCTTGAAGGGATAAACTGAAATAAGACCATTCGAACTTTGCGTAAGGAGTTAGGACTGAGCACTAGAAACCTGCATTTTTGAGATAAAGAATGAAAGGTGTGAAAGAGAAAAATTTTGTCCTCCAAATTTCGTGAGTCACATTCAATTTCGTGGCTTCCAGAATAAACCCTGGGTCTCTCCCTTTCTTTCCACTTCAATGGCCTGTTTCTATCAAGGTATGAAAGCCACATTAGACCTAAACCCAGAAATTACCCCCTTCATCACTCTGTTCTTCCCCTGAAAACAGAGAGGGATGGGGTTAGGGGCCCTTGCTCTGTTTCACCAGTGTAGAAAAGTTGTACTATTCAATTATACCTTTTAATTTTCAGGCCTGATGTGAACAAAGATGGTATCATGTTTAATTTTAAAGAACAAGTTTCAGAAATAAGGTTTTGACTCATTCCACACAACCACAAATTGTAAGAAAGAGGCCTATAAAAACACTTTTTAGCCTTCCTCTTTCCCAGGGGTACTTGGATCACTATCCACGACAAGACAAAATACATAAAAAATACAATATTAAGAGAAACACATTGGCACAGGTCAATCCTCCACCACAGCATCTTCTCTACATTTGGAAGTTCAAAGTTCCAGGACAAAAATTTGTGGGTTCTTAGAATCTTAGGTTCACATATCAGTCTGATACTGGTCAACAAGAGTAACACAAGTGACTTCCTGGAAGGACCTACACATTCTTTGAGGTACTGAATGGAATAATATGAATACTGTTATAGAGAGGCAAGACCAGGACCTTGGAGTCAAACTAGCTATATGAATTGGGGTCACATATTCAACTTATTTTATGCTTAGTTTGTCTCTAAAAGTGGGCTATTCATGAGTTGTTAGGATAATTAATGAAAGAATATAATGTAAAGAACATGTGTAAAGTGTCCAGCAGAGTTCCTAGTATTCAGTAAATGCTGTTCTTTTTCTTACATTGTAAAGTATAAAGCACAGTTTTTCACTTACTTGGAAGTTGATACTCTTCCTTTTATAATATTTAAATGATTTATGCAATTAATCAACATGAATTAAGGAATAATTTTAAAAAAACATTTATTAAGCACCTATAATGTGCTGGGCAACATTCTAGGTATTTGTTAAACATCCACTCCATATCTAGAATAATTCTAATTGCCCTTGAGAATGCAATAAAATTCTAAATGAAGACCTCTCTAGTTTATGTATTTCTAACAAATCACTCATGCCTTGGTTATTAAATCTGCCAAGTCATTTAGCCCAATCTTTGTATTTTCCTAGTGCCATTAACTAAAGAATTGTCTTGTTTGGGATTTCCTTTAAAAAAAAAAGATTTTGTTTAGTCTAAAAACACCAAAATTACCATTAATACAGTAAGCTCTCTTTGCAATATTTTACAAACCTCAAACAGCTGTGACTTTTGTTAAAAGCTTTATTCTCTCCAATAATATTTGTACCTGATTAAACTTCACTACAGGTGCACATGGCTTGGAATCACACCTTTATATTTTGCATGCAGATTAGCGGAACTAGAATTTGCATAAATTTGTTATGCACTGCTGCAAAAATAAATGCTCAAGCAACTTATATTTTTATCTAATCAAATCACTACTTAATGAAAAGCGACTGACTGCTTTCAGAGGTGCACTGAGCTATACCCTGGGGATCAGAGCATTTATGATTCGGTGGAGGCTCCCTGCAAGCATTTGACTCCAGTACCACTGAAGTGCTGGTGAAAACAGCCCCGCAAAACCAATCTGATCTGCCCTATTCATGGAGAGAGAGCTAGAGATGGATCTCATTTTAATCCCTTTACAGAATGAAATATGTAAAAGAAAGTCAGAGGGGGTCTGTAGCAGCAGCACAAACAGTCACAGTTAAAAGCATACTTGTAACCTACAGGGAGACTTAACAGTAACACTGTCCTAAAGCAGATCAGCTTTGGTAAAATTTAATGAGAGACTAGAAGAAAGAGAAGACTTTTTTTTTATTTCCATTTCTCACATTTTTTTTCTGATCATCCAGCTGTTGCTATACCACACTCTGGGGGAGGAAAGAATGGATCCAGTCACTCTGTACTTCTATATGAACTGTTTATCATTGTACCATCACAGGCGATAAATGACCACAAATAACAGCGACCAACACACTGCTCTATACGTTTTAAGTGATTCCATATATGTATTGTGTCATTTATTTATGTATAATTGATAACTTGTCTATATACATGGAGAGTTTGATATTAATTATAATGGCTAAATCTAGATAAAGAAGTATAAAGTTTTAAAAGAGACAGATTAAGAGAGTCTTCATACTATTTATTGGTTTTAACCATACAGAACAGTTCTCAATAAATATTTTGAATGAATAAATTGTACTGTGAAGTGTCTGGCACACATATTAGGCTTTCAGTAAATATGCTGAGTGAATGAACAAGTAACTAAACAAATGGGTAAAAAAAGAGCATATGCTGTTCAGTCTCAGAGCTAGTCCGAGCACAGTAGATTTACAGTTGAAAACAAAAAGATAAGTTACTTCATGGAGGCCACACAAGAGAATTAACCTACTATGTTTTGAGAAGCCCATCAGTGCTGTGTGTTCGGCCAAATCCTTCCAAGTGAAATGTACATAAATAAATAAATAAATAAATATATACTAATACATAAAGTCTGAGGCCTTTGATTTCCTGAAAAACACCAAAAACATAATCTAAAGAAAACATTTTATATATATATTTAAATACATTCAAACCCAGCAGTTTATAATATTCATCCCTCCCAAAGTGCAATTCTTCTTGTAATTTTCTCCCCAAAATGATCGAGACTGCGTAAAATGTATTCAGCCCATATTTCCCCCATCCAAATTTACCAGTGTCTCCCCTTCTCCTGTCTCCTGACTCCATCTCTACCCCAGGAACTGATCCCTTTGAGTACAGAAAATACATTCACTCATTCAATACCTCACATTCTGGTTCTCAACATAGAGCAGTCCCCAATCCCAGAACCACGCACTTGCCCCAGGATTAGGTGAGTTTGTTATCTGCCTGCATGTAGGCATTAATGAGGCCAAAGCTGTTTGCTTGCTTCTTGCACAGGCCTTGATTCGTTTGCTCAGCTCTCCAGTCTGAATCTGTATCTCTGAACCCCTGTCGTAAGCTCTCTTAAAAATATGTGCCCTGGGTCTAAAGAGGCAGCAGACAAGAGGGTGCCATTGGTTCAGCACGATTTATTCGACTGCTGGAAAAAAAGCACACTTTCTACTGAAAGGAAGTCTGTAAATTATCTGTATATGAAAGACTTTGCATACTGTGTTTGCACAAGATTTTCTTTTGCCCACTACTTTCAAGCCCAATGAAGCAAGCAGCAGGATTCTTTTGTGCCTCGGGCTCAAGGAAAGCTCGGAGGCTATTAAGTTTCCAGAAGGCACAGAGAAGTACCAAATGACCACAGGAACTCTCCTGCAGTCCTAAAATTTTATGCTGTGTGACCAGAGCACATTTGAAAGTTTCTTCGAATTAATGATAATTTAAAATTTTTTAAAGTGGTAATTATTACTCTATAAACTAAAGTGTTTACTTTCCCTCCATGGCTCTACTGTGGCTTTTGATCAGAGGGAGGTAAACTCTTAGCTCGAAAAGTGTTCCTTAAAAGGCTCTCTAAACCAATTTCAATTACCTTTGTATGAGAATAATAAATGTTTAAACAAAGATTTTGAAACCAAAATCAGAAGAGGTAGGAAAAAAAGTCTAAAGCAAACAAGTGGCCTCAAAGGGGGAACATAAGAGCAATGACAACTTTGAAAAATATACCACTGCATATTTAAGAACACTGAAAAAAGGTACCCAAAGTAAACACAACCCTTCAAACTGAGAGTAAATACCCACACACAACTCATTGCATTTCAAGGTCAATTAAATCCTCTAATGAACCATGCCAGCTACTGCTCAACCTTTTAAGTGGGTCTCAAACAGGATTCGAAGCAGAAAGTAGTTTGTATTTTTATAAAACCTATAAGCAGAATAACAGGCCTCATTTAAACTGGTATATTCCAAGCAGGTCAGCTGGATTCAGAATAGACACTTAGAAGTGGTATTAAAATATGTTAAATTGAAGTCACATTTCTTTCTTTTCTTTTTTTTTGGAAATTCAACTGTTAGTTCCACATTCCTTACTTGCCATTGAAATCTAAATTTGAAGCTTCCTGCCAGATTCTGCAGTCATATCAGAAGTTTTCCTTTGCTGCACAGATGCTCCACCACCATGGGTCAAAGGTCTGCCGTGGGGGTTAGAAACAGTTAAGCATCAACAATTTGGAGTTACAACGTCAGCTGCCCCTTCTGAAGTGGTGAGCAATTAACCTGAACACACTGTTGGAGTGTTTACAGTCAACCAAAACCTCAAAGCACAGAATGACTTGGTTTACCATAAAAAAATCACTGTGAGTGCTTTCTGACTATGGATTTCGAACCACCCTGAACACTGCAAGGCTCATTTTCTCAATGTTATAAATAGACACTTACTGAGTGCCTATTATGAGCTAGCCCATCATCACTGTGAAATTTCAAATAAATCAAAAACTGAAATCTTGGCCCTTTAGGCATTTACAACTGGCCAAGGAAATAAAAGTAAGTTGCATGTATACAAACACACTTAACATTTAGTGAAGTGAAAAGACTAAGGTCTCGAACTTTTTGTTTCCTCTAAGACACTAAAACCTTCCGCAGTTACTTACTTCAAAATACATCCCACATGTAAGTTCAGTGAAAACCCTGGGGAAATCGCAGCAAGTGCTTCCAAATGCTTATAAAGCAAGAAAAATGTTTTTCAAAAAATGTTACCGCTTCTTTTGTCTGATTGAATAAAATGAACATAACTCATCAATGCCAAAATTATGCAGGAAATAAACGTATTTTGTGATTATTAGGCTCAAGAATGTTACTTCAGTTTTTAATTACACAAAAGTATCATTAAATTGCTTGGTCTCCTCATCCACAGAGTATTATCTTGTGCCTATAATTTAGTTCAAAGATCTGTATTTAGTGATAGAATGGAAAACCTCTGGACCTAATGAGAAAATTACCTCTTACTGTTTCTTACCATTTGACTCAGTTGATCAAAATAGCTGTGCAGTGTCATGAATTACAGGTTTACAGGAATCTATTCGGCTGCCATAATATTTCACTATATAAAAGTGATTTTTCCTGCACTGAATTTCAAAACTGATACTCCTAACTATGGCACTTGAAGGTTACTCTCCTAAATGAATAATTCCATCATCAGCCCATGGATGTGAAGTCATTTTGCTGATCCTCAATGTTGAAACAACAAAAGCAAAAAATTCCCTTCAATTTTGTTTCTTTGCTTCCTGGCTGACATCTCATTTTGGTTGATACCATCAAAATGTGAAATGCTTGTGAGCATTACAAATAAAAATTTATGGATATTATTAAAAATGAATATGGAGGCTAGAGACAGTAGGTCCACTTCATATCCTGCTATACATTTCCCTTTAAATAAAATAGCTAAATTATTAGGTAGCTAAAGGAGGTATCTTTCATTAATAAACGAAGAGCCCATTAATCCAAATACAAACATTCATCACCCCGTGCAATAAATCTGTTCCAGAAACCTTGAGTCTAAGCTGAACTTTTGTAAATTGAATCATTTCCCTATTGGCTTTTATTATAGTATTAGAGATCATTTGTTTCCATTTCTGGACTTAAGTTGGTGGTACTTTATAGCACTTTAGCCTATTTTCTCACCCCCTCCATTTTCTGTCAATTATAGATTTATAAACAGATATTTAAATGAATGAGGAGGACTCTGATACAAAGAAATTCCATGGAAAATTATTTCCAACAAAATGAAGAAGACTTTAATAATGTGATCTCTTGCACCACAACTAAGCTATTTGGCACTTTGGGTCTTATTACAATGGCTTTCTTAAAGGGAGCTACCCTACTCAAAAGGTAGCTGCATGTGAGATAATATACAAGAACCTTTTGCATGCAGTGAAATGCACTTGGGGACACATTAGTATGAAGGCAGGGGATGTGAACTTTTTGTGCAGGTCTTCTTTCTAAGAGTTATACACAAAGGCACTCAACTGCTGGACACTGCAGTTTAATAACCCTAGAGTCACCACTGCAGATGTCTACATTAACACAAAGTTTGAAAGAGAAGCAGATGGCTAGAAAACCCTTACTGAGATTCTCTAACAATTTCCAAAGGTAGAACAGCAAGTAGCTTTTATGTATAAATGATGTTCACCATATGGTAAAGCATGATTGAAATTTTATATAAAAATCAAATTATTATAGTTAAATCGAATAAAGCTGAGGCCAATCAAACGTAGAGGTGAGTTTCCCTGATAATCAAGTAGGTTTTGAGCAGTAACTCTAAGCCAAACCGTATAAAGAAAAAAAAAGGAAAAGTAGGTAGAATAAATGGGTTTTCATAATATCAAAGCCCTTAATTTCTCCAATATGAATCTCAATGCCATTAAAGTTCAGGTTATTGCCTTGAAAATATACTTAGAGGAGATTAATCTGACACATCTCTAGGCAGAGTAAAGATAATGTAAAATGGGCACTAATATAAAAGACAGCAATTTTTTGGTCTAATGTTTGAGGTCCCATAGAAGTTGAAAAATTGTGATACAACTCCAGTGGATATTTCACATGAAATAAGTAACAACTTTTGAAACCAGAGTCCCCAGATCCTGGCCAGCAAATCAAATACATTGTCTACCCATGACACCTCCACCTGACAAGTGACCAAACCACCTAAATCACAAGTTGCTGATAACCTGTCACCATATACTAGGACTCTGCAAAGAGGGTGTTTATGTCACTGTTGCAGGCAATAACAGATAAGCAACAGATAACATAAGTAGTGACTCATCTTATTGATCAAGAGGAGAAAAATACAGGTGCCCAGAACAGACTGTTTACAATCTGCTTCCTGCTCTCAGTTCCTAGTAAAATATGTTTTACTGACCCCCTAAGACACTTCTGACAAGCAGGTAAAACAGGAAAATACAATGATCCTCGACACCCCACCTATCTATGCTTCACTATTAGCTGTGACAGACAGGATAAAGGTGTAGTTCATTACTTGACCTAATTAGATATACACGGTTCTAAAACAAATGTGGGCTTCAACATGAAAAAAAATATCAATAGCCAAATATACAAGATGGAAAAAATTAGCAGTATATTATCAGGATAAAATGATTATGCAATTATTCAGTTTTTGATTATTTATGGATTGCAGGGAATAGAACAACAAACATATAAATCGTTAGAAGTAGTTTAAAGCTGTAGTTTAAATTGTGGTCCATGGAGAACAATTTCACACAGTTCTCTTTCTGCCTAGCCTGTCTCTCCCAGAAACTAGAACAATCTCTACATGCATCCACCCTCTACTCCACATAGAAGTTCCAGCCTTATTGGGAACTATCCATATGGTCAAGAGTTCCTCTCAATTGAAGAACTACAGACATTTCTAAAAGTAAGATTAGTGGTTCTCAGATTTTAGAATCCCAGGGGGAGATTTAAAACATTTTGATAAAAACAGCCCATGCCCCATACCCAGTTAAATCAGAATCTCTGGGGGTGGGCTCCTAGGCACCAGTATTTTTTAAAACTACCAAGAAATTATAGTGTGAAGCCAAGTTTGAGTCCCACTGGAATTCCTAGATGTAGGAAAATAGAGCCTGGTTTTTAAGAAATAATTCATTTCCACATTTTCTTTATAGAAACATCTCTGTGTAAAGCAAAGAAACAAAGAAGAGAGCAGGCATTTCGTGGGGATTTTCAATGAGATGTTTCTACCCTTACTACCTGATATGCCAACTGCTGCTACTGAAGCCAGCAAACCTAAAGGTCTGCTTCCTAAGGATATGTGCTTCAGAGAGGTCTGGCCCCTATGTAGCCTGGCTTAGTGCTAGTAAAGACTGCCAGGTTGGAAGCCAATGTAACATCTCCTCCTATCTGGTCCTCTTCCCTAGTCATAGCATTGTTCCCTCCAGTGACCCATTTTAAAATGTAATTTGGCCAAAAGCTTCTTTATCACTGTCAGTTTCAGAAGAATGGAATGTTACTCTTCATGTTAACCCCAGATGCCTAATCCCAGGTCTTAAATTCATCTGTTAGTTTTCTGCCATGTCTATCCACCTAGCTACATTTCTTCTTCTTTCCTCCTTTTCATCCCTTTATCTACTCATACTTTTTTGAGATCAAGTCTGCAATAGCTCTGAACTAGCATGACCATATATCATGGTTTATCCACTTTATGCCAGCATAATTATACTTTTTCAATATTTCCTTATGAAATCTTTTAAAGACATAAAAAACTTGAAGTGATTTTTCAGTGATCACCACCTAAAATCTGCTATTAACATTTTACGAACGTGCTTTGTCACATATGGACTCATCTATCTTCCTCCCTCCACCCATCTAGCAGCCCATCCTGTTTGGGGATGCATTTCAAAGGAAGCCCAGCATAATTATTATTATGATGTAGCTATGTACCTGGAACGGTATTAAGCATTGTGGAAGCATTAAGAAAAATATATGAGTGAGTTTCTATATTCAATTTTAAGTCCATTTGAATGAAATAAGTCAAGAAACAGGAATACAATGACTGCATACTGATGGATATTTTATTGCCAAAGGAAACTAGAGCATCAGAACACACAGAACTCAGTGTATACAGGAATAACCTAATGGTGCTTTCTGGGAAGGTCAGACTTGTGGTGAGCCTTGAAGGATGGGTAGAACTTAGACTGTTAGACAGGAAGTGAAAGAGCATTGGGAGTGGGAAGGGAGAACAACATGAGCACTGACAGTGGTACAAGAACAAGAAGGTGGCTAGCAAGACCAACCCAAAGGATTCATGAACTCACAAACCATGACTGATATCCAAAAATATTAAGAAACTACTCATCCTCACTTGTGAGTTCATAGTCCTCTTACTAACTGAAAAGCCAAGTCAATGACAGGTCTTGCATGTCTACTCTGCCAGGCACTGCTAGCAGAACATCATTCACAGTAACTGTGAACTATTCACCCCTTTAGCCTTTAGGTGGCCCACTTTTCTATGCTGGAAGAAATGCTAAGAAAGATACAGTCCCCATGACTGAATAATAACTTAATAAGCTAAAATGATTCTTGGTTATTTAAAACAGAGATTGCCTTCCTACTTTTTTTTCTGATTTATTGGAAGCTAATCAATTGGACTGTGAATTGCACCAGACAGAACCTATATGCATGAATAACTTCTTACTTCAGCAGTATCAGAATCAATAGTCATTTGATTTGCTACAAAGCAAAAGCTCTGCAGTCCAATTTACAATATGTTTTGCCATACCTCAAATAAATCCTATATATACATATTGCTTGCTTCAGTATCTTCTTATTCTGTTCTTAGAATGCTCTTTTGCTAGACTGTAGGGATTATCTTTTTCTGTGGCTCAACATTCCTCACGCAAAGCAGATTAAGACACTTACCCTGGCTTTAACTGGCCTTGGAGCTGGTTTGAACTGTGATTGGCTCTTGCCCAAATGAGAAGTAAATGAAATGGTTCTGAATGAAGTAAACATTGATTTAACCTAAAAGTGTCCTTGTTGCTCTTTTGAGTACTTCTAGGATTTCTGCTATGCCTGAACCACCAGATCTGGGCATTGCCTGGACCTTGAATGCTAGGTGTATAACTCAAACCTTTGCATGAACCTCCAGGTTCAGCCAAATCCTAATTCTCCTGCTTCTGACCTCTTGTCCTGTCTCCATCACAAATTGCCTTCCACTGTTTTTGCATGCCAAAAAACTCATGTTCTGTGTCCATAGTGACATATTTTTCAGGCCAAGATTTCTAACATAATCACCACTACCACCAGCATAATTATTATGCTATTCCCCAAGAAGCTTAAGGATCTTGGCAAAAATTTGGTCAGACCCTGAACAAACTTGCTTGTTCTGAAGCAGAGGTTAAAGTATCTTAGAAGGCAAAGGAAAAATTTTTTAATTACCTTAGGAAGTTACCTTTGTTTTTGGCATTGTAGCATTCTGATAAGATAGACCACCATAATATTCAGAAGCCTGGAATTGTATAATAGATTCACAATAGATATACTGCTTTGGTCTCTATCACTAAAATATACTTGATGATTGAAGAGTGAAAGGCACAGAGGAGAAAAGCTGCAGGAGTAGCTGATGATAAGAATGATCAACCTCTGCTTGTTTGAAACAGTGAAATAAAATTTGGAATGGGTCAACCAGAAAAGTTTATTGAGCACCTATGATGTTCTGAAAAGAGAAGAAAAGAGGTATGAGACAGGAGACTGCCCTGCCAAAAGCCTATATAATCTATTGAAGGAGAGAAGTGTAGAACATGTGAAACAACAGCTAACAATGGAAAATGTCATTACGATAAATCTGTAGTCACAATTTTAAGTGCTATAGTTCAGAGGAAATTCGTGAGGGAGGGCTAATCTAGTCAAGGAAGACTTTATGGACCAGTGAGGCTTTGACTGGGTGTTGCAGTTTAGATTAGTGTAGAAGAGAGGCAAGACATTCCACCTAAGGATAACAAGGCAAGAAAGAACTCAGTGTGCTTCTAGGACAATGAGGAAGCCAGCCTAACTACAGCAAGTGGTACATGACGGGAAACAATGGTAACTGAGCTTATATAGATAGGGTGGGCCACCATAAGGAGGGCCTTGCCTACCGAGCTAAGAAGGATTGATTTATGCAGGGTGAACAAATCGCTGAAGATGGTGACTATGAGAACTCCACATAATGAATGCACACTTTGAGAAAGATGCCACAGTTACCAGTTGTGCAAAGTCCTACCCTGAACAACGTAGTCACACCCACTGACTCCAATTTAATCATGTTTAAAATAAGAGACATGTGAAAATGGCAGTCCTTGCACTTTTGGCAAAACAGTCATTTCAGACACAGGAGGTCAATATATGCAAAAAGTGACTATAAACCATGCTAGATGTAAGATGTGTACTGCATATTCGCCCAGGAGACGGACAAGAATGAATCCGTCAAGGGTAATGAAGCACAATATGCTTGGCATTAAATGACAGAGAAGCAGCATTAAGGGGTGGGGAATAAGCTACTTAAATCTGATTGGCAGATCTGGCAGACAGAAGCAGTAGTCTATAAACCAGCTCTCACCTTAACTCTTTACACTTACACCCAGTGCCATTTTATTGCCACTGTTACTAAATAATTCAGTTTCAGCCACAAAGGATGAACTATCTAATTTGCTCTTGAATCAAAGACGAAAAAATAATAAAACTTAATTTGTGGGGAAATAAGCAATAGCTGCAATTCAACTTACAAACAGAATAAACTTTGGAGAAAAATTAAAACTGTAAAATAGATTTGTTAAAAAACTGAACTCATAGATACAGAACACAGGTTGGTGGTTGCCAGAGGTGGGGGGTAGGGGGTGGGTAAAATAAGGGAAGGTGGTCAAAAAGTACAAACTTCCAGTTATATAAATAAGTCCTGGGGATATAACGTACGGCATGGTGACTGTGGTTAATAATACTATGCAACATATTTGAAAGTTGCTTAGAGAGTAGATCTTGAAAGTTCTCATCACAAGAAAAAAATCTGTAACTGTGTGGTGATGGATCTGAACTAGATTTATTATGGTGATCATTTTGCAATATATACAGATATCAAATTATTATGTTGAACACCTGAAACGTATGTCAATTATATCTCAATAAAAAATAAATCTTGTTTCCTATCATATTTTTAAAGTAGTCTGCATTTTTATAGCAAATGAAATATGACAATGAAACAGATTATTAGCAAAGTTTTATTTATCTAGTTGATCCAGAATTAAGCATTCTGTCACATTAAGTCAACATTATGAAGACAGAAAGGAATGCTATACTATAGTAAGGTTTCCCTAGAGGAAAAAAAAAGTAGAATTGATACACAGAGGGCCAAATAACTTCAACAAAATACTAGCAAACTAAATCTAGCACCATATAAAAAGAATTATATACCATCACCCCAATGGGATATATCCCAGGGATGCAAGGTTTCTTTAACACCTGAAAATCAATTATTTTAGTACATCTTATCAACAGAATAAAAAACAAAAATCACATGATCATCTCAACAGACTTAGGAAAAGCATCTGGTGAAACTAACACCCTTTCATGATAAAAAAAAAACAGTCAAAAAACAAGAAATAGAAGGGGACTTCCTCAATCAGATAAAAGGCATCTATGAAAAACCCAAAGTTAGCATCATAATTAATGGTGAAAAATTGTATGCTTTCCAACTAAGATCAGGAACAAGGCAAGTATTTCTGTTCTCACCACTCTAATATATTGTACTAGAGGTTTTAGCCAGGGCACTTAGACAATAAAAAATAAACAAAAGGTATACAGATTGGAAAGGAAGAAGTAAAATTATCTCTATTCACAGATGATATTGTATATAACAAATACTAAGGAATCCACTAAGAAACTATTAGTTTGTAATAAATGAGTTTAACAAGGGTACAAGATACAAGATCAATATACAAAATTATATTTCTATATACTAACAATGAACAATGTGAAAAATAATTAAGGAAACAATTCCATTCAAAACAGCATCTAAAAGAATACTTCAGAAGAAATTGAACAAAGTGAAAAACTTACACTCTGAAAACTACAAAACATTATTGAAAGAAATTTTAAAAGATCTAAATCAGAAAAACATCCCATACTCATGGATTGGAAAACAACATTTTAAGATATCATTGTTCCTTAAACTGATCTACAGATTAAATGTAATCCCTATCAGAGTCCCTGCTGGCTTCTTTGTGGAAACTGACAAGCTTATTCTAAAATTTATAGGGAATTGCAGGGGACACAAAACGGTCTAAAACCATCCTGGAAAAAAGAATAAACTAGGAAGACTCACACTTCATGATTTTAAAACTTACTACAAAGAAAATGTAATCGAGATAGTGTAGTACTGGCACAAGGATAGACATGTAGACATAGAATCCCGAAATTAACCCATATATATATATGGTCACCTGGTTTTTGACAAGGGTGCCAAGATAGTTGAAAAAGTAAATGATGGTCTTTTCAACAATTGGTGCTGGGACAACTGGATAGTCACATATAAAAGAATGAATTTGGACCTTTACCTCACACCCTATAAAAAAACTAACAAAATGGATCAAAAACCTAAATGTAAGTGTAAAACTATAAAATTTTTAGGAGATAGCATAGGGAGAAATCTTCATGATCTTGTATTTGGCAAAGATTTTAGTTATGACACCAAAAGTATAAGCAAGAAAACAAAAAACAATAAGTTGTACTTCATCAAAATTTAAATTTTTTGTCACCATCAACAAAGTCAAAATATAGCCCTTAAAATGCAAAAACATTTTTGCAAGTCATATATCTAATAAGGGATTTACATCTAGAATATATTAAGAACTCTCATAAATCAGAACTAGAAACATAAATAATCCTTAAAAATGTGCAAAGGATTGAAATAGACATTCTTTCAAAGAAGATGTACAAATGATCAGTAAGCGCATGCAAAGATGCTTGACATCATTAGTCACTGGGGAAATACAAATCAAAATAAAGTGAGATGCCACATGAAATCCATCAGGATGGCTAGAATCACAAAGTCAGGTCACAACAAATATTGGTGAAGATGTAGAGAAATTGGAATCCTCATACACTGCTAATGGGAATGTAAAATGGTGTAGCTGCTTTGGAAAACTGTCAGTTCCTCAAACAATTAAACAGAGTTACCATATGACCCACTAATTCTATTCCTAAGCATATACACAAGTATATTGAAAACATGCCTGCACAGATACTGGCACATGAATGTTTATACCAGTATCATTCACAATTGCCAAAAGATAGAAACAACCCAAATATTCATCAAGACACAAATGGATAAATTAAATATCATATGCCTATATAATGGAATATTGTTCAGTCAGAGAAAAGAAGTATTGATACATGCTACAATAC
This sequence comes from Smutsia gigantea, assembly GCA_032199065.1. Classification (NCBI taxonomy): domain Eukaryota; kingdom Metazoa; phylum Chordata; class Mammalia; order Pholidota; family Manidae; genus Smutsia; species Smutsia gigantea. The sequence goes on along the minus strand of JAVSCE010006049.1, from coordinate 5,861 downwards.
AGTTGAATATTGAAAAGACTCTGTTAAGCAAAAGAAGCCATTCGCAAAAGCTCCCATACTATAAGATCTCATTCTTATAAAAGTACAGAATAGGGAAATCTATAGAGACGGAAGGTAAATTAATGGTTGCTTAGGACTAGGGGTAGGGAATGAGGACATAGGGGTAATAGCTAAAGGATACAGGGTTTCTTTGTAAGGTGCTAGAAAGATCCTAAAATCAACTGTAGTTATAGTGCACATATATGTGAATATACTAAAAACCCACTGAACTGAAGACTTTAAATGGGTGAATTATATCATATGTGAATTATATCTCATGTGAATTATATCTCAATAAAGGCATTTTTAAGAAAATGAGGACAAGTAAAAATAATAGTGACAGATCATTGTAATACCCAAATGAGAGTCATGCCTCTTTTCTCAGAGGGAGTGGTATTGGGGAGAAGGATGCTGATGGTCTACGATGGCATTTTTACATAAGGGGAAAAGCCTCTCTTGCATAGCCTTGACTGAAGTGGGAACTTCAGGTCTTAGTTTTGTGAAAAATCTGCCTTTAAAGGAGTTCCACAAATGGATTGTAGAACAAATTGTGGACCTAAAGTTATCATATAAGAATTGTATTTAATCAAACCCTCTGCTTTCTTCTAATCAAAGACAAATAGCAAGTCACACGATTGCAAGGCGTCATTCTTCTAAAGAGAACCCACTCTAGGAAGCACTTGATGCTGACATGCTTCATTACCTATTAAAGCTGTGGGTGACAATAATATATCCTAGTCTGGGTAGCTACTGTGTCTGTAATTTCTCCCTCTGCATTAGGATAATAGTGGTTCTCTTCCTCAGGATGGCTATTGTTCACGTAATTGCCAAGCACAGACTTTAACAAACACTATTCATGGGTATCAGAGAATGGTGAAGTTTCAGGCAAAACAGTCAAATGATAGGTGACATCAACACTTACCATTTCACTTTTCAACAAGCTGAGAGGACCACCACCATTTCCAATCATCCACTTGCCTCAAGAACTGATCATGTTCTAACACAGACATAAGCTGCTAAAATAAAAAATTACTTTCTTCTTTTCTCTCCATTGAGAGTCACCCTGTATTTATTTTTGTAATTTTTAGTTTTGTCATATTTACTTCAGCTAAAGCCCCTTGTCCTTTCTTATCACTCTTTCTCTAGAGAGGTGTATGCCATGCAAGTTCTGTACTTCTATATATGAATGGTAAGCAAAAGCAATATATTCTTTACTATTGTTTTACATACCTTAAAATGAAAACAAATGGTGCCATACTTTGGGTGACCACATAACATCCCATTCAAGCCAGACATTTAGAGAGTGACCCTATGAATAAATATACAGGGCAAAGGCATGAACTGGAGCTATCCCATGCCAACTGAGATGTATCATCATTGTTTGGTACTACACATATCCTTTCTTTTAATAAAGTAATTTTTAAATTCCTAAATTTTATTTTCTAAATTGACATACAGTGAAAATTTTCTTTTTTGTTATATAGTTCTATGAATTTTTATACATGTATAGATGTAACCAACACCACAATCAAGATACAGAACATTTCCATTATCCCAAAACACTACCTCGTGCTACTCCTTTGTAGTCACACTCTCCCTCTACTCCTAAACCTTGGCAACCATTCTGTTACCACAGTTTTTTCTTTTTGATAATGTCACATAAATGAAATCATACAGTCTGTAACCAAGTGTGAGACTGGCTTCTTTCATTTAACATGCTGCCTTTGCAATTCATCCTATTCAACACATGTATCAAAAGTGCAATTTCTTTTATTGCTGAGTAGTATTCCATTACGTGACTATACCAGAATGTTTTATCCATTCATCTGTTGATGGACTTTTGGATTGTTTCCAATTTTGGCTTCATAGAAATAAAGCTCTCTATACGTTCATGTGCAGGTTTGTGTGTAAACATAAATTTCCATTGCTCTGTCATTTAATGCTCAGAAGTGCAATTGCTGGGTTGCATGGGAACTACACATTTAGGTTTATAAGAAACTGCCAAACCAATTTCCAGAGTAGCTGGATCATTTTACTTTCTCACTGGAAATGTATGCAAGTTTTAGTTGCTCTGCATTCTTGCGGTCACTGATAATGTATTTTTTTTTATTATTATTTTAGCTATTCTTGGAGTGGTATCTTGTCATGGCTTCAATTTGCCACATTTCCCTAATGGCTAATGACATTGAGCATCTTTTCATGTATTTTTCATCTGTTAATCTTCTTATAAAGTATCTATGCAAATCTTTTCTCCATTGTTACTGGGGTTTTTGGTTTTCTTATTGTTGAGTTTTGAGAATTCTTTATATATTCTAGATATGTATCTACTAGATATATGTATATAGTCTAGATATATATGTCTACTTTATCAGACATGTGATTTGCAATATTTTTCCAGTCTGTGGCTTGTCTTTCCATTCCTTTCACAGTGTTCTTCCCAGAGCAGAAGTTTATAATATTGATGAAGAACTCTTTGCCTAACTGCAGGTCATGAAGATAAACTTCTGTGTATTATTCTAGAAGTGTTTATGATAATATGTTTTGTATTTTATATCCAGAAACTTTGCTGAATTATTTTTAGTTCTAACAGTTTACCTGATGATTATTTTAAATTTTCTGCAAAGACAATTTGATTATAAAGACATTGTAAGTGATTATAAAGACAATCATTTTCTTAACGGTTGTGGGATTTTTTTTCTGAGACTTATAACTTTTATTTTTCTTATTGTCTTTGCATAGAGGTAATGATAGTTGGCAACATTACTTTTTTCCAAATATTCCTTGGTCAATAACATTTATCCAGTTTTAAAAGTCCTATTGTATTTCTAGTTTGCTAGGAGTTCTTAAATCATAAAAGGATGTTGAGTTATATTAAATTTTTTGAATCTGTTGAAATGGTTATATGATTTTTCTTCTTTAAGGTGATCAAAGATATTAATAAATTTTTAAAAGTTAAACTATTCTTTGATATTTCTGGAATGAATTCAAATTGGCATGAGGTGGTATTTCATTAATCAACTCCATTAAAGGATTTAGTTTGCTGATATGATATTTATGAAATTTTTGCTCCTATGTACACAAGTGAGGTAATCCTGTAATTTATCTTTCCCAAAGTTTATCTTTCTAGTTTGGGTAATGAGATTGTATTAAACTCTAAAAATTATTTGAAGGGAGGTTTCCTTCTTTTTCTACTTTCTGAAAGACTTTATATACAATAGGAATTATCTATTCTTTGAATATGTGGTAAACTGACATGAAGTCCTCTAGACTTTGTGATATTTCTTTGTACTAGATCTTTGAATAGCAATAGAATTTCTTTAATGCTTACAGATTTATCCAGTTCATTTATTCCTCCTTGAAATAGTTTCAGTAAGTTTTATTTTTGTATGAAGGATCCATTTGTGTAATTCTCAGATTTATTTACAAAGTTATTCAAGATATTGCGAGTATGCCTTTAAACTCTACTATCTATTGATAGCGTCTCCTTTTTCATTCCTAATATTGATTATTTGCCAATTCTCTGTGTAAAATCAGTTTTGTTAGTCTTGTCTACTAATCTTTTCAAAAACCAGACTTTGTTTTTGTTGATCTTCCCTATTGTTCGTTTTCTATTTAATTAATTTCTACCTCTAACTTTATTTCGTTTTTTTTTTTTTTTTTTTGGCCACCTCTATTGTTCATTTTCTAGCTTCTTAAAGTGGGCACAGTTCATTAATGCCAACTTTCTTCTCTTCTTACACATTCATCTGAAGCTGAAATTTTCTAAATATAGCTTTGGGAGCATCCCACCAAATTTGGTATGTAGCATCATCATTGTTATTCAATTCTCAATGATTTATAATTTCCCATATGATCTTTTTCTTAGCCAATGGGCTACATATTAAAGAGTATTCTTTAAATTTCAAATTACACAAGGTTTCTTTTTGCCATTTTAAATTGATTAATACCTTTATTGCAGTGTGGTCAGAGAAAGTGATTTTTATTACAAACCTTTGGTCATGTTCTGAAATTTCCTTTGTATCCCAGTACACAACTTTTAGAAATATTTCATGAACCAGGAGGGAACGCTTCCCAACTCATTTTGAAAGGCCCACATAAACCTGATACCAAAATCAGACAAAGACTAAATATATATACACATATATATTTATTTCCCTCATGGACACAGACATGAAAATCCTTAACGAAATATTAGCCAATTAAATCCGGCAATATCGGAAAGGCAGCAGCTGTGTATACAAAGGCATTCTGTCTACAACCAGCAGTTTCAAGGGCCTCCCCCTCCCCCTCCCCAAAATCCAATGTTTTGTGGATTCTCAAAGAGAATGCCATGTGATACATAGTAAAACATGTCTTCAAAATCATTCTTTAATAAATCCAGCACTGAATTTTAAAAAAGAAATATTTCATGAATAATTAAAAAGAAAAAGAATTGTTATCTAGTGATTGTATCCAGAGTTCTATGTGCGCCCATTAGATCAAATTTGTCCTATAACTGCACTATTTTTTTTCTTGCTTGTTCTGTCAATCACTGGGACAGGCGTGTTAAATTCTTCAGATATGAGTGTGAATATATTTCTGTCAAACCTTCCTTCGAGTCTAGGTTGTTTCAAATTACATCTCCCCAGTGAGTTTTGCTCTTTATCATTAAAAGACGACCCTCGTTAACACTGAAAATGCTTTTTGCCTTAAATATTTTTTCTTACATCACTATTGCAGTACAAGTTTTTAGTTATTTTTTTGCCTCACCTATCTTTTTTTCTATTTATTTTCAACTCTTCTATGTTTTACATTTCTCCCTTGTCTTTTGCATATAGCTAATTAATTATTTTTTTCAGCATGAACTTCTATGCCCTTAACAGATGAGTTTAGGTCTTTTTCATTTACTATTCTTAATTATATACTTGAATTTATTTCTACTGTTTTGTTTTAATGATACTTTTTCTTTGCTTCTTTTTTCCCCTTTCCTCCTTCATATTGAGTTCATTAAATTCCAACAATTCCCTTTTGTCCTCCTCTACTGGTTTGGCTATAAACACGTTCTATTTAAATTATTTTGCTGATTACTCTTAAAATTTTAACATGCATACTTGACTTAAAATCTAGAATTGACTGATATTTCTACTCTTCTTCCCAGACTATAATACAAGAGACTTAGAAAATGCCACTCTGATTACACTTCATCTATTATTATTATAATATACTTATCTACTATAACCATTTTCAAGTGTTTTCATCTATTTTATAATTTATATTAGTTTGCTAGGGTTGCCATAACAGAGTACCACAAACTGAGTGGCTTGAACCACAGAAATGTTCTCACAGTTCTGGAGACTAAAAGTCTAAGATGAACGTATTGGCAGGGCTGTGGTCCCTCAAAAGGCACCAGGGAGGATCAGCATCCAGGCCTCACTCCTAACTTCTGGTAATTTCTTTGGCTGTGGCAGCATAACTCTATGCTTCATATGATGATGTATTTGTGTGCATCTGTGTCCAAATTTTCCTTTTTATAAGGACACCACTCCTATTGTATAGGTGTCCATCCTACTCCAGTATCTCATCTTAACTAGTTACATCTGCAACAGCTCCATCTCCAAATAAGGTCACATTCTGACATACTGGAGGTTAGGACCTCAACAAAGAAATATGGGGGGACACAGTTCAACCCATAACATGCTTATAATCTGTAATTTAATCATTAATGCCACTTATATAACTTATATGAGCAGCTCTTATTTACATTTACCTGTATTTACCAATTTCACTGGTCACCATTGCTTCATGCATCTTCTTACTGGATTCGATTTTCTTTCTCTTGACAT
>JAVSCE010006048.1:0-93596 GCA_032199065.1 Smutsia gigantea | reverse complement strand
TCTGCCCCTTCAACAATCTTCTGTCCCGAGGCATTTTATTTAATTGCGTGGGCTGTGGCCAAAGCGTTTTACAAAGAAAATGCCCAAGATCTTAACATTTACTTGTAAAGCATTTCTAGGACTTTAATGCACCATTTCACCACGAGGGGGCAAGAATGGCTCCACGATACTTGGCTTTGCCAGACGTGAAGTCCAAAGGATTAATCATGGTGAGGGCAAAAGCAAGAAGCCAGAGAGGAAAGGGGAAGAGCATGCCAAGACAAAATAAACATCCATAAACTTAGACTGTTCTGGTTAGGGGAAGTATGAAAAATGTCACCTGTGAGTCACTTTCAGACTTTCTTTTTCTCCTTTTTCCTTCCGGTTTTTAAGCATCTATTACACCATAGTGTTGAAACTATCACTCAGTAGTGTGGGACGGGGCGAGACAGGTCATAGAAGGCATTTTTTTTTTTGGCACAGCCAAGAGCCTTAATTAGGGAAGAAGGGAAACTTATAAACCCCCCAGTCCCAGGGATGCTTAGCAAGCACGAGAGAATCCTGCCACCTCTTCCCCTTTAAAAGTAATATCCTTTGAATAAAACCATGGGGTTGATTAAAAACAAGGGACTGGTGGGTAAGGCTGCCAGCTGGGCACCTCTCCTCTCTCTCCCCCTCTCCCTCCATCCATCCCCTTTCCCCTCCCACAAACTGAACCAGGATCACAAACAGAGGTGTGTCAGATTTTTCAGGGGAGAGGAGGGGTAGGGAAATTCATAATGGAGCTCAGGTGCCTTCCGACTATTTATAATAAATTTCTACTAGAAAAGGACATTTGGCTGACAACCGTTTTCTTCTGCCTTGGCATGACCAAATACAGTAAGAATTCAAAATGAAAACGGAAAAGCAAGGAAGAAGAGCCTCCAGCTGGAGCAGCCTGTTTCCACCCCTCACGCTGGCGCATGACAAACCCTCGTTAAGGGGCCTCCTGAGTATTCCCTGTCCCCATTATCTCCTTTCGCTTCTCTGAAGGGCTAAGAAGCCTTCAATGTTAGCCAAGACTCCTTGGTGCTGCAGCTTAATTTTCCTTGCGTAATTTTAAATACAGATCATGTCTACAGTGCAGCAATTAATGGATAGCCTAAAGACTTATTATTTCAAACTAATTGATATGTAGGAAAAGTTTAAATAACATAACACGGAGAGAGAAAATTTTAAATGATGTGTGCACAGTGAATTTAGAATTTCCCTTTGCTGTGGAAGTAGTAAAAACCTCTGATTAAAGGGAGGATGTGGCCAAAATGTAGACTGGACATGGAAATCGTTCCCTATTGATATTCTTGAGCATGTGATTGGAAGGAAGAAAGATTCAGATATTTCAGAAATGGGGGAAGAGGGTAGCTGGGTCCTTCCTCCACCCACCCCCACCCATTCTAGGGGATTGTCTCATAAGAGAAATGAAGGCCAGAGTATATTTTGAGTTGTGCTCTCAAGTAAGCAATAAGAAATAGGAAAGCAATACCAGTATTTCCATGGTAACTCTGTGGCAAATCCCCCTCTTGATTTAGACTTGAGAGGGAAGTCTATAAATAAAGTCAACTTCACCCAGCTATTCAGAACTTATTCCAAATCACCAATGCTTCCTGACCCAGGGTTCCCTCCAACTTCTAAGAAATGTAAGAAATGTGCTGCAACTAATGACATTACTGGCAAAACAGAACAGAACAAGTAAAACAAAACAACCCACCTTTCTAATTTCCCTATTCCATGTTCCAGGAAATGTAATGGGAAAGTTCAGAAAATTTATCTGAAGAAGGAATACTCTGTAAGTGAGAGAAAGCAGGAACATTTTATTTTAAGAGTATTTTTGAGACCTGTGATGCTACTCTATGATGGCAACGTTTTCAGCATTAAACTCAGCATTTGTAAGGAAACAAAAGTCACCCAGCATAAACCATAGAGGAAAAAAAACCTGCCTTTAAAATGTACTTCTTCACACTGGATTCATGTCATGCAAGTAACTAAATGACTTTGTTCAAGCCTTTTCAACTTCATGGTCTTTGATCTTTTCAAATATAAAATTGCTGCGTGGATTGGTGACTTTTCAGGACACATCAGTTGTAATCACCTACTTTATTTAGGTAGCTCTACATATGTTTTAAGAGACATCAGATGTGCAGGACTGAATAAATAATAATCCTTAGTTCATGAAACACCCTTCTTAATTGGCCTATGCAAGATCATACCGGTCTATTCACAATATAATAAATATCCATTAAATAATTGCACTACACAAAAACTAGAACACTAGTTTCTCCCCACTCTTGTACCCCTGCCTCTCTGCAGTCAATCCTCTATCCTCCAAGGTAGCCATGAATCTGAGTCTTTATGTATAATTCTTATACTTTTATATTTACATAGGCATAGATTATACATGTATTATACATATATATACAAGTATGTATATATATGTACATCTGCACATGTATATCTACATCATATGCATATGTATTCCTGAAACACATTTTATTTTTTGGTTTTAGTTGTTTTTAACTTCATAAAATAGCAACATCATGAATTTCAAAGTATATTGAAGTATGATAATATATGTAAAAGTATAATAATGATGTATTATACTATAATCTTTTGGGACCTATTTTTTCATTTAGAAATATATTGTTAAATTTATATATATAAATATATAAAAATATATTGTTAAACAGAAATGTGCACATATGTTCACCAAAAGACATACACTAGAATGTTAATAGTTCCACTGCTTATAATAACCCCAGACTGGAACTGACCCAATGTTCATCAAGTGTTACATCAATATATAATGTGTAATATAGTCACACAATTGAATACTGTATGTTGGTAAGAATAGACAGTCCATAACAGCACACAACTCGACGGATAATATTCACAAAATATTGCATGAAATGAGCCAAGCACAAAAAAAGTATACCCAATATTACTACAGTTATATGAAGTTAAAAGCATAGCTACCTTGGGTGGGGGACAGGGTGGCTAGTGATTGGAAGGTGGTAAGAGGGCCACTCCTGAAGTGCTGATAATAATGTTCTCTTTCCTGGTCTGGGTGCTAGCTAAATGGGTATGTTCACTTTGTAGAAAAAACAAAATTCCATACATTCACTGTGTCAGCTATTGTTGTATAACAAATATCGTTGCATAAAAATATCGCCCCAAATCTCAGTGGCCCAAAACAGTAAGAATTCAATATTAGTCACTAGTTGGTGAGCTGGGGCATTCCTCTGGTCTTTATTGGTCTCACTCTTGTGTCAGCTGAGAGTCATATAGGCAACTCTTCTGATCTTGGCTGGACATTCCTGTTGGGGGCTCAGCTGGCTTCAAGCGGGTCTAAGATGGCCTTCGCTCGAACAGGAGGATCCATATGCTGTCTCATTTGCCAAAGGCAAGCCCAGGCTTGCTCACATGCTGGGGGCAGGGTTCAAGGAGCAAGAGTGGAAGCACAGAAGGCCTTTTGAGAATCAGATTCAGAACTGGGACAATGTCACTGTTGCCGTATTCTATTAACCAAAGTGTCACCAGTGAAGAGTGAAAAAGTGTTGTCTTTTTTAAATCAATCTACCATGTTTATGATACATGTACTTTTCTCTATGTATACTCATAAAATTTTAAATGAAATTAATTATATCTACATGTGATTGATCTATGTTGTTGGATGTAGCTCTAATTTGTTTTGACGTCTAACATATTGCAGTTTATTGATCCATTCTCCTGTTGAAGGGCATTTTAGGGATTTTTAGTTTATTGCTGTGATAAACAGATCTGCTATGAACATTCCTGCACATGCCCCAGAGTATGCAAACTCTGTTCAAGAGGTCTTCACGGTTGTATACCAAAGTATGAAACTGCTGTGGCATAGGAATATGAATCTTCAGTTTTACACGAAGATGCTAATTGTTTTCCAAAGTACCTACCACATTCCACTTCTCTCAGCAGTATCTGAGAGACCCTGCTGATCGAGACACTTGCCAACAGCTGATATTGAAGTCAGACTTCTTAATATTTTGATTAAGATAGATATAAAATGGTATCACATTGTGGTCTTTATTTGAGAGAATGATCATCCTTTCATTTTTTATTTCTTGTTCCTTTGGTTTGGGCCATATGTGTGTCTTAAATAAAATGGCTGTGTGTATATTTTGCTCATCTTTTAAATTGGGTTATTTTTCTTGTCTTATTGCTTGATAGCAATCTTCATATATTTTCGTTACTGTGGTTTTGTCAGATGCGTGTGTTGTGAGCACTTTGCCCAGTTCATAATTTGTTTCTCACTTTATTGAAGGGGTCATTCAATTAATAAATGTCTCATTTTTAAGTATTTAATGTTTCTTTTAATGTTTATCGTTAGCTATTGAGCATTGTGTAAACAATCCTTAACTAACCCAAAGTCTGAAATATATTTATGGATATTGTCTTCCAAAAGTTTCAAAGTTTCAATTCTGGCTTTTAGATCTTTCACCTATCTGGAGTTTATGCATAGTGTATGGTGAAAATCTAATTTCATAATTATTTATATAGATAACTATCTTTTAAGACTTAATTAAATACATTTAATATATTATTTTTTTTTACATATATATTATACCTTAAATCACTTCCCTCTGATCTACCATGGCACTTTTTTATGTATCAGATTTCCATACATACAGGGCCCAGTTTCTGGGTTCCTATTCTACTCCATTGGTTAACTTGTCTATCCTTGTTCTGCGCCATTCTCTTGTTTACTATAACTCCATAACAACTTGTTTCTGGTAACATACGCATCCCTGTTCCTAATTGGTTCACCACTACTCGGGCCAGCACTTAGGAAGAGTGAGCTCATTCTTGATTGGCTCAATAACTTTAATTCATCTCAAAGAAGCACCAAATCTGGAACTTCCTTATAAATAACATCTGTCCACAAATGGAAAATGTTTGTCAAATAAAATATTTCAAAATAGCACAGTCTAAATTTCCATAGTTTAACCTTTCATCTTCACATTAAGAAAATCACAAGAAATATCTTTAAACTCATACTTCTCAAACTTTAATGTGCATATGAATTATTACCTTGTTAAAAATGCAAATTCTGACTCAGTGGTTCTGGAGTGAGTTGGGAGGTAATACTCCTAGTTCTAGGACCATTAATAGCAAAGCTTTATGAAGGGATTTTATCCCACACAGCTGAGTTGAAGAACTTTTCCTTCTAGATGTGGCATTCTGTCTATCTTTTGAAGACTTTTTGAATTTTTTTACCTTGGTCTTCTGTAAATTCTGCTTTTGTTTTTGTTTTTTTCTTTTTAATCTCTCTGGATATTTTCAAAATCACTTCCAGATTGTGAGGTGTTGGTCAGATGTTTTTTGTTGAAATCTTTTTTCCAACGTAGACCATAAGTTGAAGTCTCTTACACCAAGTAAAATATTTTCAAAGGTTATAGATTATTCAACCAAATAGATATTTACTTGAATGTGGTAAAACCTGAATAACACAACGTGGGAATAGGGGAGGGAAGAAAAAAAAGAACATACTACCTGTTTTCTACTCCACCTACTATGATAGTATATATCAATTTTGCCTTTGTTCTTCCTTTATTTCACATTAAAGCTTCCACCAACTTCCTATTCTAGTGAGTCATGGAAGGAATACAAATATGTGGGCTTCTCGCTAAAGTTTGGCAGAAGAGGAGGATATTATATATAATTGGAGACTGATTTGGCAATTCCTCTTGTATGACTAGCTCATGTTATTATATAACTTTGCCTTGGCTCACCAATTATATTTTAAGTATCTAACCCTAAGAAACAACTGTTATACACTATATACACTATGCAAGCAACCACCACAGAGCCAGCCATTTATATTAATAGGTGCTCAATAAATATTCATTAGTCAATTCAATGATTAATTAAAGTAATTCATACACCTCCACAGGAGCTCAAACCGGGTGAATCAGGAAAAGCGTCTTGAGGCCTATACTAATTTCTTCTCAAGAAATTAGTGTATTATCACTGCATTCACATTTTGTTACTTGAACATGATTTTCCTGATGTGAAGAGAACTCACAGGAAGAGCTCACATACTGATAGGATAATCATTAATTATTTTTCAAGTTCACCTAGAAACTAGATAATTCCAACCAGTTGCTTGACTTCCATTTCATTGGTAGACACAACTTTATCGGAAAAGTTGATACCATCACAGTGTCCGTGTTTGACGTGAGAGACAAATTTGCAATCTTATTATTTCATATGTATTGCATAGAAGTTGGTTATTGATTTGTTAAACAAATGTTACACATAAAAACAACATTTTAGATCAATAGGAGAAGAAGGTAAATAGAAGTTTATGGAAGAGTGAAGGGAAAGAAAGCAAAACCACCAATTCTTTTTTTTTTATTATTTGGTATCATTAATATACAATCGCACGAGCAACATGCTGGTTACTAGATTTCCTCCATTATCAAGTCCCCAACACATACCCGATTACAGTCACTGTCCATCAGCGTAGTAAGATGCTATAGAATCACTACTTGTCTTCTCTGTGCTATACTGCCTTCCCCATGCCACACCCCCAACATTATGTGTGATAATCTTAATGCTCTTTATTCCCCTTCTCCCTCCCTTCCCACCTATCCTCCCCAGTCCCTTTCCTATTGCTAACTGTGAGTCCATTCTTGGGTTCTGTGAATCTGCTGCTGTTTTGTTCCTTCAGGTTTTGCTTTATTCTTATGCTCCACAGATAAGTGAAATCATTTGGTACTTGTCTTTCTCTGCCTGGCTTACTTCACTGAGCATAATACCCTTTAGATCCATCCATGTTGTTGCAAATGGTAGCATTTGTTTTCTTCTTATGGCTGAATAATACTCCATTGTGAATATGTCCCACATCTTCTTTATCCATTCATCTACTGATGGACACTTAGGTTGCTTCCATTTCTTAGCCATTGTAAATAGTGCTGCAATAAACATAGGGGTGCATATGTCTTTTTCAAACTAGGATGCTGCATTCTTAGGGTAAATTCCTAGGAGTGGAATTCCTGGGTCAAATGGTATTTCTATTTTGAGCTTTTTGAGGAACCTCCATACTGCTTTCCACAATGGTTGAACTAATTTACATTCCCACCAGCAGTGTAGGAGGCTTCCCCTTTCTCCGCATCCTCACCAGCATTTGTTGTTCCTAGTCTTTTCTATGTTGGCCATCCTAACTTGTTTGAGGTGATATCTCACTGTGGTTTTAATTTGCATTTCCCTGATAATTAGCCATGTGGAGCATCTTTTCATGAGCCTGTTGGCCATCTGAATTTCTTCTTTGGAGAAGTGTCTGTTCATATCCTCTGCCCATTTTTTAGTAGGGTTATTTGTTTTTTGGGTGTTGAGGAGTGTGAGTTCTTTATATATTTTGAATGTTAACCCCTTGTCGGATATGTCACTTAAAAATATATTCTCCCATACTGTAGGATGCCTTTTTGTTCTGCTGATGGTGTCCTTTGCTGTACAGAGATTTTTGGCATGATGTAGTCTCATTGTTCATTTTTGCTTTTGTTTCCCTTGCCCAAGGAGATGCGTTCAGGAAAAGGTTGCTCATTTTATATTCAAGAGATTTTTGCCTATGTTTTCTTCTAAGAGTTTTATGGTTTCGTGACTTACATTCAGGTCTTTGATCCATTTTGAGTTTACTTTTGTGTATGGGGTTAGACAATAATCCAGTTTCATTCTCTTGAATGTAGCTGTCCAGTTTTGCCAACACCAGTTGTTGAAGAGGCTGTCATTTCCCCATTGTATATCCATGGCTCCTTTATCATATATTAATTGACCATATTTCATTGGATTTATACCATATCTGGGCTCTCTAGTCTGTTCCATTGGTCTATGGGTCTGTTCTTGTGCCAGTACCAAATTGTCTTGATTACTGTGGCTTTGTAGTACAGCTTGAAGTTGGGAAACATAATCCCCCCAGCTTTATTCTTCCTTCTCAGGATTGCTTTGGCTATTTGGGGTCTTTCGTGGTTCCATATGAATTTTAGAATGATTTTCTCTAGTTCATTGAAGAATGCTGTTGGTATTTTGATAGGAATTGCATTGAATCTGTAGATTGCTTAAGGCAGGATGGCCATTTTGACAATATTAATTCTTCCTATCCATGAGCACGGGATGTGTTTCCATTTATTGGTATCTTCTTTAATTTCTCTCATGAGTGTCTTGTAGTTTTCAGGGTACAGGTCTTTCACTTCCTTCGTTAGGTTTATTCCTAGGTATTTTATTCTTTTTTATGCAATTGTGAATGGAATTGTTTTCCTGATTTCTCTTTCTGCTAGTTCATCGTTAGTGTATAGGAATGCAACAGATTTTTGCATATTAATTTTGTATCCCGCAACTTTGCTGAATTGAGATATTAGATCTAGTAGTTTTGGAGTGGATTCTTTAGGGTTTTTTTTATGTACAATGTCATGTCATCTGCAAACAGGGACAGTTTAACTTCTTCCTTGCCAGTCTGGATGCCTTTTATTTCATTGTGTTGTCTGATTACCGTGGCTAGGACCTCCCGAACTATGTTGAATAAAAGTGGAGAGAGTGGGTATCCTTGTCTTGTTCCCGATCTTAAAGAAAAAGCTTTCAGCTGCTCACTGTAAAATATGATGTTGGCTGTGGGTTTGTCATATATGGCCTTTATTATGTTGAGGTACTTGCCCTCTATACCCATTTTGTTGAGAGTTTTTATCATGAATAGATGTTGAATTTTGTCGAATGCATTTTCAGCGTCTTTGGAGATCATGTGGTTTTTGTCCTTCTTTTTGTTGATGTGGTGGATGATGTTGATGGATTTTCAAATGTTGTACCATCCTTGCATCCCTGAAATGAATCCCACTGGATCATGGTGTATGATCCTCTTGATATATTTTTTAATTCGGTTTGCTAATATTTTGTTGAGTATTTTTGCATCTATGTTCTTCATCAGGGATATTGGTTTTTAATTTTCTTTTTTCATGGTGTCTTTGCCTGGTTTTGGTATTAGAGTGATGCTGGCCTCGTAGAATGAGTTTAGGAGTATTCCCTCCTCTTCTACTTTTTGGAAAACTTTAAGTAGTTGGGTATTAAGTCTTCACTAAATGTTTGATAAAACTCAGCAGTGAAACCATCTGGTTCAGGAAATTTATTCTTAGGTAGTTTTTGATTACCAACTCAATTTCCTTGTTGGTAATTGATCTATTCAGATTTTCTGTTTCTTCCTGGGTCAGCCAAAGAAGGTTGTATTTTTGTAGAAAGTTGTCCATTTCTTCTAGCTTTGTTAGCTCGGTTTGTTCTCTCAGTTTGTCAGCATATAATTTTTCATAGTATTCTCTCATAATTCTTTGTATTTCTGTGGTGATCATAGTGATTTTTCCTTTCTCATTTCTGATTCTGTTTATGTGTGTAGACTCTCTTTTTTTTCTTGATAAGTCTGGCTAGGGGGTTATTTATTTTGTTTATTTTCTCAAAGAACCAGGTCCTGCTCTCATTGATTCTTTCTATTGTTTTATTCTTCTCAATTTTATTTATTTCTGCTCTTATCTTTAATATGTCCCTCCTACTGACTTTGGGCCTCATTTGTTCTTCTTTTTCTAGTTTTGTCAGTTGTGAGTTTAGACTGTTCATTTGGGATTGTGCTTCTTTCCTGAGGTAGGCCTGTATTGCAGTGTACTTCCCTCTTAGCATGGCCTTCACTGCATCCCACAGATTTTGTGGTGTTGAATTATTGTTGTCATTTGTCTCCATATATTGCTTGATCTCTGTTTTTATTTGGTCATTGATCCATTGATTATTTAGGAGCATGTTATTAAGCCTTCATATGTTTGTGAGCTTTTTAGTTTTCTTTTGCATAATTTATTTCTAGTTTCATACCTTTGTGATCTGAGAAGCTGGTTGGTACAATTTCAATCTTTTTGAATTTACTGAGGCTCTTTTTGTGGCCTAGTATATGATCCATTCTTGAAAATATTCCACGTGTACTTGAGAAGAATGTGTATCCTGTTGCTATTGGATGGAGTGTTCTGTAGATGTCTGTGAGGTCCATCTGTTCTAATATGTTGTTCATTGCCTTTTTCTCTTTACTTATTTTCTGTCTGCTTGATCTGTCCTTTGGGGTGAGTGGTGTGTTGAAGTCTCCTAAAATGAATGCAGTGCATTCTATTTGCCCCTTTAATTCTGTTAGTATTTGTTTCACATATGTAGGTCATCCTCTGTTGGGTGCATAGATATTTATAATAGATATATCCTCTTGTTGGACTGACCCCTTTATCATTATGTAATGTCCTTCTTTGTCTCTTGTTACTCTCTTTGTTTTGAAGTCTATTTTGTCTGATACAAGTACTGCGACTCCTGCTTTTTTCTCTCTGTTAGTTGCATGAAATATCTTTTTCCATCCCTTTACTTTCAGGGGTCTCTTGTAGGCAGAATATAGACAGGTCTTGTTTTTTTTATGCATTCAGTGACTCCTTGTCTTTTGATTGGTGCATTCAGACCATTTACATTTAAGGTGATTATCTATAGGTATGTATTTATTGCCATTTCAGGCTTTAGATTCATGGTTACCAAAGGTTCAAGGGTAATTCCCTTACTATCTAACAGTCTAATTTAACTCACTTAGTATGCTATTATAAAAACAATCTAAAGGTTCTTTTTCTTTCCTCCTCCATTCTTTATGTATTAGGTATAATATTCTGTACTCTTTGTCTATCCCTTGATTGACTTTGCAGATAGTTGATTTAATTTTGCATCTGCTTAGTAATTAATTGTTCCTCTTTGCTGTTGTTTTATTTCCCCTGGTGACAGCTATTTAGCCTTAGGAATACTTCCATCTATAGCAGCCCTCCAAAATGCACTGTAGAGGTGGTTTGTGGGAGGTATATTCTCTCAGCTTTTGCTTATCTGAAAATTGTTTAATCCCTCCTTCAAATTTAAATGATAACCTTCACGGGTAGAGTATTCTTGGTTCGAGGCCCTTCTGCTTCATTGCAATAAATATACCATGCCACTGCCTTCTGGCCTGTAAGATTTCTGTTGAGCAATGTGATAATAGCCTGATGGGTGTTCCTTTGTATGTGACCTTTTTTCTCTCTCTAGCTGCTTTTAAATGTCTTTCCTTATCTTTGATCTTTGCCATTTTAATTATTATATGTCTTGGTGTTGTCTTCCTTGGGTCCCTTGTGTTCGGAGATCTGTGTACCTCCATGGCCTGAGAGACTATCTCCTTCCCCAGACTGGGGAAGTTTTCAGCAATTACTTCCTCAAAGACACTTTCTATCCCTTTTCTCTCTCTTCTTTTTCTGGTACCCCTATAATGCAAATATTGTTCCCTTTGGATTGGTCACACAGTTCTCTCAATATTCCTTCATTCTTTGAGATCCTTTTTTCCTCACTGTGCCTCAGCTTCTTTGTATTCATCTTCTCTAATTTCTATTCCATTTACTGTCTCTTCTACTACATCTAATCTGCTTTCAAATCTCTCCATTGTATGTTACATTTCAGACATGGAATTTCTTAGTGATTGAATCTCCATCCTAAATTCGTCTCTGAGGTTTTGAATATTTTTGTGTACCTCCATTAGCATGTTTATGATTTTTATTTGTTCTCTTTCAGGAACATCAGTGAGTTGAGTTTCATTTGGCCCTTTTTCTTGGGTTTGTGAGATTTGGGTCTGAACCAGGTTCCTTTTACATTTCATATTTCTGTGTGGCGCCCTCTAGTGCCCAGATTCTCTAGTCTCTGGAACTGCTCAGCCCCTAGAGTTAGGTTGTGGTCGCAGGGGAGCAGCGCTGGTGCCTGGGAGGAGCAAAGAACTGTTCCCTGCTTCCCAGCTGCAGTGTCTGTCTCCACTGTCAGAGCCAGTGGACTAAGCACACAGGTGTAAACCTCTGTGCTTTGCGTCTGTAGCTGTCATAGGTGGGGCCTCCCTTTGGCTGGCCTGAAGCCAGGGCAGGGACTACCGGTTTGCGAGCTGGTGCCAGCAGGCCAGGAGGAAGGCGCAGCAGGCTGTATATCACGTTTGGGGGGGGCTCGGAGCTGAGTAGCCAGCTAGGGGGATGGAGCACCTGAAGCTCCTGAAAGTTCCCAACCTGCTGGGCAGAGAGCTCCCAGGCAGCCTTGTCCACCTATCCCTTCTCCCATGCAGCAAGCTCCATGTAAACTCCATCCTTTCAGCAGCCCTCTCACTGCTAGGCAGCCTCTCAGACCACCCGCCTTTCCTTTGTCCCAGAGCAGCAAGATGTGGATCACTGTCCTCCACAGACGGCTGGAATCTGAGTCTCTCCAAGTATTCCACTCGTCTTAGCTTTCCAACTCTACTAATCTCCAGAGCACCATGCAATGTAGGTTTGTGCTCCCAAAGCAGATCTCCAGGGCTGGGTGTTCAGCAGTCCTAGATTCCACCCCCTTCCCGCTCCGTTTCTCTTCCTCCCATCAGTGAGCTGGGGTGGGGGAAGGGCTTGGGTCCTGCTGGATCAAGGCTTTGGTACGTTACCCTGTTTCGTGAGGTCTGCTCTGTTCTACAGGTGTATGCAGTCTGGTGCAGCCTTCTTTCCTGTTGCTCTTATAGGATTACTTGTATTACTATATTTTGTATTATATGTGGTTTTGGGAGGAGCTCTCTGTCTCAACTCTCATGCCTCCATCTTGAATCGACACTCCAAACCACCAATTCTTTTTCTGATTATATTTTAATCCAAAAGACTATATTTTAAATAAGGTTTCATGTGTTGATTGGGGGCATATCTACTTGAAAATGTTGATTGCATTTGGCTCCCAAGTATGAAATGCAAGCATACTTGTATTTGTTTAATGATATGTGATGAAAGCACAGGAGTTTTTTAAATAAAGAATCATACACTTACTATGTTTGAGAAATAAAAGATAATTCATTAATTGGCAAGGTGCCTCATTTCCTTTGAGATACAGTATTTGGTTAGAAGACAGGCTAAAGAGAAAAAATGTCAATTAACTTTTGAATAATTAGAGAAACATTGAAAATATACATTTGGACAGTTAAATATTAGGTACTGTTTTAAAGCAGAAACCTTTCCTTTAACCATACATTATATCTCTAGTGTTATAATTTAGTTATTATTTTAATGCAAAATCCATTTTCTTAAAGATGTCATATTTCTCTATTAAATCTAGTGCAGTAACATATTTCCTCATGTGGAATACAGTTGGTTTTCTTTTGATGGGATAAACAACTTTTGAATATGCCCATTATATCATACATTATTTATTCATCTCAGTGTTCAACATAATTTTCTTGACAGCCTTTCTTTCACTTGGAATGTTATATAACAAAAACACCGGACTTAATTGACATTTGAGTTTATCCCTCCATTGCATATGCTGGTGGATGAAGAGGGAAATAAATACATATCATCAGTATGCTGAACACATTTCATCTATAGCCTGTCTTTTCTCCTGTACATCAATTTCTCTTCTGCATGGAAATAATTTCACAGTAGTTTCTACTCCTATTACATTATATATGACCAGTGAACTTAAGGTCTATACAGCAGGGGCCAAAGATATCCAAAATCAAATTTATTTGGATTGTGGCTTGAATTTAATCTGCTTCAACACCAGTTAGAGCTGTGTAGATTCAGAAAGGAAGGGATATTTTTCAATCTAAATATAGGCATTAGACAATCTATGATAGATCTTTAGCTCAAGTAGTTTATAAGTCAAATAATATCAATGTGCATAAGACACTTGGGCACCTCAATATAAAAACTGTAAAAAAAAAACAGACCCTCAAATTTACACCTAATATATGGCAGCTAATAAACTCTAAGTTAATGTCTTAGTTTGGGTTTCCCCATAATCAGCCCCTGAGACAAGGATGTGAATACAAGCAGTGTCTCTAAGAAGTGATCCCAGGAAACTGGTAGAGGGTAGAGAAATGAGGCATGAAAGTGAAGGCAGACCATAAAAGGTGTTTGTTTTCATGCAAGTTAAAATCATGGGCAACATGTGCCCAGTCCTGCTGGGGAACTCTGGGAGTCTATGTAGAATATGTACCTTAGAGTCAGTCTATTCAAAGGCTAAAGGAGCCGGCTGGCACTTCCACCCAGCTGGGCTCCCCACCAGAGAAAGCAGGCCTTACTTGGAAATAGGGCGCTCTGCATGGCGATGGTTAGTCCAAAGGTTCTAGGCTGGGCAGTGGCAATCACTGGTATAGTTAGCTTTGGAATTGAGTGAGAAGCCTCTCAAGATTATAATGCTATAATCATTGTAATGATTACATATATATATAATATAATCAATAATTAAAATTTCAATGGCCTTGTATCTGATATCAAGTGTGTTTAGGTCTACAAAATATTTTCTGAATTTGACACTACTTTCTTGGCAAGACTTAATCATGAAATTTATGAATGATTCTCAATGATCCATGTGGTAAGAATCACCTACAAAGTTTCTTTAATTTCTAAATCAGTGGTTCTCAAACTTTGGGATTCATGAGAATCAGCCAGAGGGTTTAATGATACACAGATGAGGGCCCCCCCTACCCCCAGAGTTTCTCATTCAGCAAGTTTGGCATGGGCATGAGAACTGAGATTTCTAACAAGATCACAGGAGATTTTTGATGCTATATGTAACCTCACACATTTTTCTTGCCACTACCCTAATCATTTCTGTGTTGTATCATTATTGCCAAAAAAAGGATGTTATATTCTTTGGATAAATAAAATGTTAAGAGGCCTTGAAATACATTTTCTAATTCTAACTGAAAGAGTTAAGCAGAAGATATTTCCATCTCTGAAGAAGTCAGACAACCCAACATTGGAGTCTCCCATTTATAGTTGAAAATTCTATCATATTTGCTTGATTGACATGTATTAAAAGATGGTCATTCATAGTAAGGACTCATAGGTAAAGATTAGATTGTTAGGTTTTCTGAGTGGGATTTTATATAGCATATGAAAAAATATGCACATAATAATGTTTTTCATCATTGCTAGGTCACTGATCTCTGCTGTACCAAAATATATTTCTGACTTTTTGGTGTTTTGTTCTACTCAGCATGCAATTAGACAAAATAGTCATGTCTTTAAAAACAATTCAGAGTTCTTATTTTTCCTTTTTTAGTTATTTTGGAATTTAATTGGATGTGCCACAGAGAGTTGTGGGGTAAGTGACATGGGTGGGCCCTTGATGAAATTAAGTGGCAGTGACATGGACAAGTGTGCAAAGGGACTGGGTTTTAATGATGTCCAGTACTTCTGGTCTTAAGTGATTCCTATTCTGTGATACCAAGAAGGGGTGATCATTCCTTCCTTTGTGTTACTAGTGTGTGTTGCTTATAACTGTATCACCATACTTCTCTCAGCATATCAGATTGTCGTTCTATGTTTCACATTCTCTCAGTGATCTGGGGAGTCCTTGAAACCAGGGATGTGTCTCATTTATGTCTCTATGCCTAGCATTAATCACAGTGCCAGGTACATGGAAGGGCACTTGATAAGTTTTAGATAAATCAATGAATGTATGAGGGAGGAAAGGCAAAAATTAGTGAGTAATGTAGAAACTAAGCCATGCATCAGTGGCATTTGGTCTTACGTACATTATTGCAAATATTGGGATATGGTCCATGATCTGGGATTAGGATGGCTTTCTGGCTGGCAAGGCCAACTGATAACCACAACAGGCTTGATAGAACCTCATAGACTTTTCTGTCACCAATAGCTTTCCCTAAAGTCATTTATCCCTATGTAAGTAAGGATGCCTATGATCCATCAGAAGGGCTTTTAATCCCCTAGGTTTCTACAGATCACCCAAGTTTATATTGTGATCTATAGCCCCAGGACTATATATGCCAGGGATGGTTAGCCAATGGAAAGTGGAAGCAGAAAGTAAGATTTAGCTTAATAGCTCTGCCTTGTTATCTATACATAAGAAAAAATAGTGTTTTTAAATTGATTTGCAATAGTAACTTACTTGAAGTCACCCAATCCTGACCTTACAAGAATAACTTATAAGGTCATTATAGCAATACACTATAGGTTCTCTGTACATTTTATTCCAGTGATAATAATGGAAGAAAAGGGAGATTTTTTTTTTATTCTTGCATTTTCCTTGCAGAAGAGAAATAGATAAAGACTGATGGAAAGAAATAATGCCCCTGGGTTTCATAACACTAGCTCTCTCTTATAACTATGAAGTAGCTATAAAGTAGTCAAGATATATGGTTGGGATTATTGTCTAATTACACTTTAAATTCAGAATAACCAAAGCCCCAAGCACTTTAAAAGGCCCTCTTTATGGTATAAAAATTGGCTAATAAAGATGAGGGAAACAGTCATCTACATCTTTATTCACATTCCCCTAACCATAATGTTAAATTATGCAACACAAATTATATATGTAAGAATGTATTGGTTAGCATAACTCTAGCTGCCATAACAAATAGCACCAGAAAAGTCATTGGATATGTACAATAGAATTTTGTTTCTTTTTCATGTAACAGTCCAATGTGGGCGCATCCGGTTGGTGGAGAGCATGCTTCCACATAGTATTCAGAGAACCAGGTTCTTTTCATAATGTGGTTCCATCATTCTCTAGGCCCTTGCTAGGAAAGGGAAAGAGAGAGTAGAGATAACCTATATGCCTCTAAAAAGTCCTGCCCTGATATTTCATTGTTAAGAACTGGTCCAGTGGCTACCCCTGGGTGCAAAGATACTGAGGAGGGCTTGTAAACATCATCCCTGCTTAGGCAGCTGTCGACCAGGCAAAGCAGGCACCAAGGAAGGGTGAATGTAAATTTGGAGGATAAGCAGTCATTTTCTGCAATGTAGACCAAGATAATGGAATTCAAATTTGCTATACCTAGAATTACTGTAAGTTGACTGCCACTCATTTAAGATCCCAAAGATGAAGTGAGTAGAATAACTACTTTGTGTTCCAAATCACCTCTGCAGACCTCTTGAGAAAAGGGATCCATCAGCAGAAGGATTTGGCCTAGAAGACTTAGAAAAGAACATTTCTGTAAAAATACCTTGCAGTTAGGTTGATCAGATTTCCCATTTCAAACTCTGGGTTTAGCACAGTCATATCAACACACTTTGATAAAAGAGGAAATGGAAAAATAGGGAGATATCCCGAATTATTTATTTTAGCAAGTGCCTTCCAGAGGAGCTGCCTAGAATAGTGTCAAAAGTTTATTCCAGGCATAAGTAAAGTGTCTTCTCCCTCTCAGTGATGAATACCTTGTCAAAGGTTGAGGACACCAGCACAATGTGGTTATGTGTCCATTCATACAGCAAAGAGGATGGAAGCCAATCCCTGAGTGGGGAGGACTCAGCAGACTCTTGGGAGGTTGATCTATCAAGTAGAAAGACAAATCTATCGAGTCAAAAGAATACGTTACCCAGATATCCCAGAAGTTGCAAAATGACAGCACAGAGCTGTTTACGTTTTGAATTGAGGTGCCAACACTGACAGACCGTGAGATTTAACATGAAAATGCAGATTGCTGGCTTCTTCTGAAAACTCAGAAGATGTGGCAACCATAGTTATACACAAGGCAGCCATCTAACTGGCCAAATTGGGCAGCTTCTCTTTATAACTGAGGAACACCCTCTGCAATCACTAACTACAGTTCCTGCCCAGCCCTGCCCCTTAAGTTACCTTTTTACTTGGCCCTGTTTCAGTTAGCTCTCCCTGAGAAATTCTATCATAATTTTCAACTTGACCTTTGGTAGAGAATTCAAGAATGACCATCAGACTTTTCAAAACCTGTATGAGACCAGGAGAACAAATGTCTGGTTTCCTCTCAGATCAAGTTGTAAACGTCCAATCTAAAACCACAGCAATTTAAGCAGAAGACATAAACATCATTACCTAGAAAGACTGACTATATAATTAGGAAATACTCACTCCCTAAGCATCAAAATGAACGATCCTGATAAAACCCTGGCACGCTAACCACTCTTGCAATATACATTTATAAAAACAGAAAGAAAAACCAAAACTAATTTTAGGTATCAGGAGACTGGCATTCTCCAGGGACATGTCTTGAGTTCATTCTAGGACATTTGACACAGCCTGTCTTCTGTTTTTTAAATGCACAGGCTTTAAGTCATGATAGAGTGGTTTTAGTTAGGGCTCAAGTTGGGTAATTGCTAATGCTTGGTAAATCTTAAAGGGAGTTAAGATGAAAGTGTGTGTGGGCAGGGAGACTGTGATCTGAAGGGAGGCCCACACAAGGGCAGGACCTCCATGAAAATAAGTCTTTTGAGACCACTTCTGTCATGTCTTAAAAGAACTTCCAAGTTAAGTTATATAGTTGAATCTTTCCCTTCAACTTAGTATAAATTCCCAAAAAGAAACTCCTACTTACCTGAGATGGTTGCACCATTGTACTAAAATGCACCATTTGTACTAAAGGCATTTGTTTCTGTGACTCGGTATAGGACTTGAATTTATAATGTAAATTCAGTTCTTCCCTGCTGGTGGAATTCCATTTGACTGAAAGAAATACACACTTCATCTAAAAATAATTAGCCTTTAAATGGCCTTTTATTTCAGTTGACTTGAGGCTTTTCGTTGATTCTTTTAGGGTTTATGTGGGTGAGAGAATGGGATTCTTCTGTTGGTATCTTTCTGAGCCTCTCTCCTGTGGATGGAAATCTCCGTCTATCGTCACGCCCTTGCTCCTTTAAGGGCAGCTAAATCAGAAGGTACAGGCTGGTGATTTGCAGATGAAATTTATTTTAAACTAAGATTTTTTTCCCTTTTATTCCAGTTTTCCATCAGCTTATCCTTTCTTGTAATATCTAACTCTTTACAGAAATAATGTGATTAAATTAGATGACACATCATGGCAAACAGGAAAACAGCCAGCTGACCAAATAAACAGATCCTAAGCTGAAGAATTACAAAGGGGAAGTGAAAAGCCAGTGTCTTCCAACCATGACAGATGCAAATAGAAAAGGCTCATCACAGCTGTCTAAGAGTCCCTATTGTTTTCCATGAGCCTGTACTCTCTTATTAAGAGGGCAAGGAGTCAGTAAGACCTTCTGCCATGGGACCCCTCCTCAGTATAACTTTTCAGTAAAAGACACTTCCCAATTATTTTGTGAAAGCAACTTTGAAATCCAAGGCATGCAAAGAAAGTACATTGGGTTATTTGTTACTCTCTCAACAGGCAGAATATTGGATCACCGAGATCTTCACAAATCCTGTTTTTACAGAGTAGGGTTTGGCTTGGAATGGTGGGATGAAGCCCTGGATTAGGAGGCAAGAGTTTGGTGTTCAGATCTTGATTCTGCACTAAACCACTTGAGTGGTAGACTTCAGTTTCCTTATTTAAAGAATGATCTTTAATAATGTTCTGAAAGTATATTCACTCAAGTCTATAAAACAAGTTTCTTAGCTTCCTTAGCCCAGAGCACAGGTCTTCAAAGATTTAGACCATGTTCTGGTATTTCATGCACAATAATAACATTCAGTTTGACAAGGTATCATTGGACTATGATTAATCATTTTGGTAAAATCAAAATCGTTTTCCTCATTTGCATTCACTTTTATTCCCAGCTATGATAGGCCCCAGCTGAGTCTTCCTACAGAACACACCCAACTAAAAATAGAAAACCCATAGGCCGTAAAACCAGGCACCTATAAGGGCAGAGTACTCAAGTGCTGATGCAAAACTTTCAAGGCCTGGAACTTACATATTAGCTGGAATGAAGTAACGTGCCAAGTCACAAAATTATTACCTTGCGCTGTAGTATAATTTGCTTTTAGATGCTGAATGGTGGAGGTATCTATATAAGGCAACAAAAGTCTCGGCTCCTGGGATGTGGAGAGCAGTTCATTCCATGTGCCAGCTGTAGAATTTCATGCACACTTTTGAGAGAAATTAGAGGGATCACAGGGAAAGGCTACAGTAACACTACATAACAAGCACAGCACTTCACTGGCATACAGTTATAAATATTTATTTAGTTCACAAGTTTGCAAGGTTCAGCTGATCTTGGCTGAGCATAGCTGATCCTAGCTGGGCTTATACATACACCTATGGTTAGTTATGGGTCAGGTAGGTGACTCTACTGATCTCAGTTGGACATGCTTTATCTCGGTACCAGCCAGCTGCTGGTTGATCTTGAAGGATTTGGGCTCTGTGGCTTGGATGACTGGGGTGACACAGCTCTGGTCCATGTGTCTCATCCACTACCAGACTAGTCCAGGCATGTTCCCATGACCATAGCAGAATAACTCACAGGAGTGCAGGATGAAATGCGTAAGTGCTTTTTCAAGCCTGTGCTTGGCCCATGTCTGCTAACATCTTATTGGTTTAAAGTAAATGACACAATCATCTCATATTCAAGAAGTAGAGAGATAGCCTCTACCTCGTTAGTAAAAAGAACTTAAAAGTCATAAGGCAAAGACTGTGTATACAGAGAGAAGTGAAATATTGGGCATATTAATCTAGCCAGTCTACTGCAGAGGAGAATCAACTAGGCTCTGATCTTAGTTTTACTATTAGCAAGCTGTTTCTTTGAGAAAGCCACTTAACTTATTTTGGCAACAGGTTTATACTAAGTAAAAGGAAAAGGTTTGACTATATAATTTCTAAAATCCCTTTCCAATACTACTTAGCCTTGAAGGGGTTGACTGTATAATTGCATATGCCCTTGCAAAGGTTTCTACAGTAATCTCTAGATGCCTGTAAGATGATTACAAGAGAAATTTGGAAATACATTTTAAGAATCAGAGGAAGTATAAATTCCAGGTTAAGTTAGAAAAACTGCAGCATTTCCAAAGAGGTATAGTAGAGAAAAGACAGAAAAGAAGGAATGGAGATGGAGCTAGGAAAAATGTCACAGGAATCTGATTATGTTCTTTGCTGTATTAAGAGCAGATTTCCTCTGTGGACAGGTTCATGGAATATAGAGATGTATTGAAGAGTTTATGTATAAGAACTATGTCAGAATGCATTTGGCTTTTGATTCGAAATAAAATTTAAAATGCAAATGTGTGTTCGGAACTATGCTTGGTAAATCACATGATCTCTAGCTTCTGTCTTTCCTCTTATTGATTCAGCATTTGGATTTACTTAGCATTTAGTATTTGGATCTTCTGCCTCCTTAATCCCTCCAACTTTCTTTTCTGTGGACTTAGCAATCCTCATTCTGCCTTCACCCAGTAGCCTCCAGCAAACACTATGAATCCAAACCTGAACATTAGCCAGCCTCAGAGGACTGGTGAGATGAAATTTACAAAGAGAATCATTTTTTATAAACCTAGACTGAAATAATGTTGAGGAGGGCACAAAAAAGGAGCACTTTGTTGGGAGCCCTTTGTCTAAAGGGGTGCAATTCAAAAAATGGTCCTTAGACCAGCAACATCAGCATCATGTTGGAGCTTTTAGAAATGCAGAATCTCAGGCCCCACCCCAGATCTACCGAATCAGAATCTACATTTTAACAAAATCGCCAGGTAGTTTGCACACACATTAACTTTTGAGAGGTACCAGTCTAAAGCTGGCCCACCTTATCACTTTTAACTTTCCCCTATCTTTTAAAGAAATGTTCTCAGCCATAGAATGTGTAGTCTCTCCATTGATATCTGTGGCTAATTATAATGGAAGAAATTTGCTAATGATTTAATTTTTATATATTAGAGCAGTTTCGAAGATACTTGTATGTATTGTTACATAGAGCAAGGAAGAAGGAAGGTATAGTTAGAGAACTCTATCTCTTCAGAAAATGTCAACTATTACATGTCCCTGGGGAGAAGTTTGAAAGTGTCTGCCCCAGGATAATCATAATACCATGGGTATTGGCAGATGCTGTGAGGCCCAACTTCTTAAGTCTTACCTCCTCGTAAAGTATTTCCCATGTCACTTCAAGGCCACAATCCACTATTCATTTGCAATATCTACAACACATCTTGTCTTAGCACCCATTCAGCCTGACTTGCTATTTTCCCATCCTGGAAAGATTATGTGTTTCATGCTCTATGGCACCAAACACAGGGCCTTGCACCTATCAGGGTATTCAAAATATTATCTCTTGATAAGTGTTTCAAAATCAACCACAACCCAGAATGTAGTCCAAAAAAAGAGATCTAACAAGTACCACAATTATGTTGCATTAACCAAATAATGACTCAAATAATATAACTGGAAAGAACAAAGACTACTTAGTGGACAGGATTCTAGATGTTTTCAGCTGCAAATTCGTTTTTCTCCTCTCCCTTTAGAAATAAAGCTATACAAAATTAATTAATAAGCACAATATGCCAATTACTTAACATGCACGATCTCCTTTAAACCTTTTAACAACCATCTGTGGAAACAGGCATTATTATCCCCATTTTATATGTGAGAATATTTAAGTTTCTATAGATGAAATAAACTGCCCAAGGTCTTATTTGGTAAAATGCAAGCCCCTTTTGTGGAGAGAGAATCTTATCTATCCCTCAAAGAATTATCCATTTGTGAAGGTCTGTGGCAAAAGCTTAATTTGTGATTGCCTTCCTAGCCCTTTGCAATGGCCTGTATTGCTAGTTAGCATTTGTTCAAAAGATGAAACTTAATTTTAATAAAATTTTCAAGCAAGTAGAATTATTTAGGAAAAATCTGCCAATCATACAGGCCTGCACCATACGGCAGCACTTGAGTAAAAGTATCAGGAATTCACACCTGTTGTGAATTAACTGTATTCTTCCCCATTGCCATGAATGATCCAGTGTATTTCTGTAGGTGTGGAGTCTTTTCCATTTTGACCTAGAAATATACTGATCATTACTTTATTGATTATCCTTAGATTTCAGTTGCCATTGGCAACCTGAAAGCCCAAGGTTGAACGAATGGTGCATTTTAATTGAGTGGTTTGTAATTTGGAATTTTAAGTTCATGTTCACTGGGAATTATTCATATGTAGGGTCACTTCTGCCTTGGGTTATGGAGAATCCAAATGGTCTGAATTTGTTGCGCCTGTGTGAAGATTCCATGGATTTACCAATTTTTGAAGTTTCTGCTTTGATTTATTGGCACCGGGTACTTATTCACAGAGATAATCTGGATTTGGAAGCTGCACACACACTTGGTGTCGTTTCTGGTCTTTGATGCCTCTTGCTGACATTTTTCTTCCAGTGGGCCTCCTGTATTACTCGCTTCCTGTCTTTTCCCTAAGATTCTAGATTGAGTCTTTCTTGTCCCCACTTCAAGGGTGGAGGCCACTGGCTTTCACGGACTTTAGGGTCAGCACTCTTAACACCCCAAATCCATAGGCTTCTCTCTTATCCTCTTAGGACACTGAAATCCCAGCTCCCCAAGATGGAGAATCTGCTTTGCTTCCCATGGGCCTTTCAGCTTTGAGTCCCTTTGTTATTCTGTGACTTAAGGATTTCCTTTTCTCATGTTAAAACTCAACTACAAATGTACATAAATGTGCATGTTCTGTTTTGTCCAGTATTTCACTGTTTGGAGTAGAAGAGAGAATTTCCCACTGAGTCAGCCTTTTTGACTCAAAAATCCTACTGCAATTTATTCTAAGGAAATTTAGAGGAAAACAAACAAACAAAACCTGGAATGGTTAAAACATACAGTGCAGTCCCATTTTCCCACATGCCATTTTCCAGCAGTCCTCCAGTATCCTGAGTGACCTTACTCTCTAATTTTTATATCATTCTGTTGTTTCTATTCTTGGTTAAAGTAAAAATTCATGAGATTATTCTAAAAATAAGATGAGGTTTTGCAAGGTTGCTCAGGAAAATCTTGAAACCACCCGTTCTATGTATGTACTTTTTAATGCTTTTTCTATTGTTTTTAATAATCTCTCAGCTACTAATGCAGAAGTTAAAATACCATAGTCTCTGCAATAATTCTTTGTAAAATTTTCCTGGTCACTCTAACCCACATTCAGCATTTTGCATTTTTGTTTTCTTTACCATGTTAAAGGTTTTTTAAATTTTAGAATGCTGTTTCCATGCTAAAAATAATCACATTACCATAAAAATGAGAAATATACAAAATGAAAATATCCATAATCCCAACACAGTTTATGTTTTAGTATATCCTTTCCAAGTCATCCTGTATTCTTAGAAAATATTCTCAAAGTTACAATCACAGGACACATGCAACTGTGTGTCAACTTTTTTCACTTATCAAAGTAGAAGAATTACTTTTCCCTGTTTTCATAGGCACTTACTGGTTTACATTTATTGGCTGCATTGTATTTAAGTGGAAGCCTCATGTTATTTTACAGAAACTATGTTTTGTTGATGTTATTTGTTGTTTGTTATTTTTATTATTTTTCCTAATCTTTAACAGTAAATTTCAAAATATTTTGAACAAGATAATTACAGTCCTATATTACTATACATATTTCCCAAAGACCATAGATGTTTTTAAAAAGGGTTAAAAGACTTTGAGGAATTACTTTTTAAAAAGCACAACAGATGCTTCCAAAGAAAAAAAACCTAAAGTAATCTAAAAAGGCTATTGAGAAAATGAACTGAAGCAAGTCCCTGTATGTATCAAAGGTCACATACCTATTCAAAGAATATAATTATTTCAAGTGAATTTTAGCAGAGTAATATAATTGTACATCCTTATTGGGCTATATTCTGGAAAATGAACCTCAAAAACGTCTTAAGCTTCACATGGTTATTTTATTGATAGGTTGTCATGTTGAAGCTCTTCCCATATATTACTATGTGAAGCAAATAGGTAAATATGTTAATGTCATCAGAAAGCAAAATATACAAAATTAAATACAAAATAAAAAAGATATACAAATATTAAATCAAAGAAGTTAAGAAAAAATTCTACAACGTTACATTTAAATTTGAAATATCACTATGAACTAATTCTTCATAATGATTTTTCAAAATACATGTCCTTACTGTCCACTGCGATGGCCTAAACACAGTGACAGTCGGGTAGCAGGGAGTGCTGTTAGCACACAGAGCTTGGTGTTAAGTAATGCCTTTTTCAGGAAAAGCTCATTGGAAAAGTAGCTGACTCCAGGTCTGAGGCAGGGAAAGTATAGGAGGTGTCTGAGTTATCTTGTTATTCCTTAGAAAAGCAAGCAAGGGTTCAAAAACGGGCATGTCATTTTTGCCACTGGCCATATGAGGGACAATTTGACCTCAAAAATGAATAATGATGGCAACTGACATAAACAAAAGGAATAAATGAAAATGTATCATCCATAGTTATTTTCAGAGAGAAAAAGAAGAAAAAGCTCACTTGCCATCTTTCGAAGTAATTATTGCCCCAACTCCCTACTCAGAACATTTGTAATCAAAGGAAAAGAACTGAATGCTTACCCTGCCTTCTTAAGGAGGAACTCTATCATCTCCACATAATGAGGGAAAGCTCTTTCTTACAGAAGAATACCAGGTAAATAAGAAAGAAATAGAAAATTACCATTTACCCCCAACGAAATTATCAATAATCAATTTTATAAAAGAGTGCTAAGGAAGCTTTATATGGATTCTGAGTTTCATCCCATATAATAATTGCCCATTGCCAAAGGAAAAACATGTCCTGACAGAACTGAGGTCTGTTACCTACCACTTTTAGCCAAGGGATCAAATTTAGTCTCGTAATAATGCAACACCTGACATTACGCACCCACTGATAGGTTGCAGTGTGAGATATAAAAGAACACCTATCAACTATTCCTGCCCAAAGAAATGTTTAACCTCTACCTAATCAAGCCTATAGGCTTAACTTCTAAATTTAAAGGAAATGCAGGGTTTCCAGGACCAACTTAAATAACATCACTAGGAAATAATCAGACACATTCAGAATGCGCCAGGCATTGTACAAGAAAATTGAACACGATTCTTCAAAAACTCCAAGTCAAAAAAAAATTGAAAACAATAAATATTTCAAGTGAGGGGAAAAGAGAAAGACATAAACAAATACAATGTGTGAGAACTTTGAATTTTGGTCAAAAAAGATCATCTGGAAAATTCAGGAGGGGTAATCAGGGAAAATTTCAACATGGGTGGATGTTAGATAATATTAAGAAACCATCATTAATTTCTTTTAAATGATTACAGTATTGTCATGATGTGCAAACATATCTTTATTTTTAGGGAAGTACGTATGATTGAAATGTCATGATAGCTGAAATTTATTTTCAAATGATTCACCAAAAAAATACAATGATGGAAAAATGGTAATGCATATGTGGCATAAGGTTAAAATTAAGGCTGTTTCCAAGGTTTTTGTTATTGTGGTCGTTAATTCTGTTTTTATTTTTGCTTCTTGCTTCTGCAAACAATGCCGCTGAAAGGATGCTAGTGCTTCCATCCTTCTATATTGGTGCTTTCTTTTTCCGGGCTGGATTCCCACCCAGCTGCAGAGTTGCTGGGTGAAAAAACAATGCACATTTTCCTTCTTACAAATATTGTCAGATTATTACCTAACATTTGAAAATTTCTTTTTCCCTCAAGATGTCATTACTCCTTTTATTTAAAAAAAAACCTTTTAGACCAATATAACATCCCTTAAAAAGCACAGCCCTGACTGTTGATGAGAGTGAGCATCTCCTCATACGCATTTGATATTTGCATTTCTTCTACGAATTGCTTGAGGTTTGCCCATTTTTTCACGAGAATTATTTTCATCTAAATAACTATGCCTAATAAATTTTGTAGCTTATACTTTTTCTCTCTTGCTTAAGAAGGTCGCTTGGTCCCATGATTGTGCAGTTATTCACCTAAGGTTTTTATTGCTTTGTGTTCTATATTAAGGTCTTGAAGACACTTCATTGAGCAAAATGACTTGAGATGCATCTCAGGTCATGTTGTGAAAAAAATCTTCCTGAAAATCTTTCTGGATATTCTCTGTAGCATCTTTTATTTAAGCTTTAGCAATTCTTCTGGCTTTGTTATCCCACTGTAGCTTTTTATTCTCTGATTCAATCTGGTTCCTTAGGAAATTGGTTTTGATTCTATCCCCTTAAAAACTCAATGGCCTGGCTTACTTTATATTTATGCCACATTTATATTATACTGAGCTTTTTTTCCCCTTTGTAAATGAACCTTCATGAGAAACTTTGCTTTCTCCTTGGTCTTCATTTAACATTTATGCATCTATGGACCTTACTTAACTAGATCACATCCCTGCTTTATTTCTTAAGGCAGTTGAAAAAATGTCAGAGGCAGAATGGCATCCCAAGTGCAAAAATCTCTGACAATATGAGCAGCAGGGCTGAACACATTTGAACTTGACTATATTGCCTTTTCCTGCTTCACTATCCAGAGTTCACAGAATTGATGAGTGGGTAATATCTTTGGAAAATCAAGTTAAATTAGAAATTTAGAAATTGAGTCTGGCTAGTCAAATTGGAGAACTCAGCCCATAATAAACTTTGGCAATGACCTTATGTATTAATATCTGAGTACAATGTAACAATTTTCCTTAAAATTAGCAACCAGATTCAACCATGTACTTCCCTTTCTGCCCATTTTCTAAAAATAGATCTTAAAATTTAAGATCAAGCAAGTTCATATTTGCTTATGTTCTAGAAATGATCAAGGCATTTCCTACAAAGTCAGATTATTTTATGATCTACCTGTCCTAAGATGATTTTTCCCCAAGAATGTGTTACAAGGCCACAATAAGGAAAAGATGGGGCCCACTGAATTAAATTATAAGTTTATGGGGCCAGGCCATATATGACACTCCTTTGAATACATTCCTCCACTGTTTCAGTTAGTTATTGTTACAATACTGCTGCCTAACAAGCAATTACAAAACTATCATGAAACAATATGCATTTAATAAGCTTGTAAGTCTGTGAACTAACTAGGCAGTGCTTCTGGTCTGGGCCAGGCTCAGCTGATCTCAGTAGCTTTGCTCCAGCCTGTATGTAGCTGCTGGGTCAGCTAGGTGCTGACTGGTTTATAATAGCCTTACTTTCATGTCTGACAGTCAGTTGAATGATAGACAGCAGTATAATTGCCTCCTCCTCCAGCAGGCTAGCCTGAGCTTCTTCACATGATGGCCGAGTAAGCTTCCAGCAGTGAGAGCAGAAGCACATAAGGCCTTTTTGAGATCTAGGCTCAGAACTGTATACTGTCACTCTGGCACATTCTACTGGACAAAGCGAATCACAAGGCCTCCTCAAAGTCAGGGAAATGAAAAATATACTCTATTCCTTGATGGGAGGAACTGCAAAGGCCATGACTACAGGGAGGCATGAAGAATTACTGTCATTTGTGCAATCAACCTAGTATTCCTACAGAAACTGCAGCTCGAGTTCCACAAAGTAGAAACTCAACACGTTTGAACCATGAACCAGAATATGGCAGTTACGCAGAATGGCACTGAACCCCAACAGAGGGATGATCAAGGGCAGGCCCTGGTGTTCAGGGGAGGACCATCTGAAGCTCAGGATTGTGGGGAGGGAAAATTAGGAGGGATCCAAACTGAAATTCCACAGTTGACCCAATCTCTCAATTCTTCTGGTATGTATCAGATTTAAGTCTGTTAAGAAAGAGGTTAGAAACTCTCCACAAGCTCAGGACTCATGAGTGTGGTTCAGATTGATTGCCAAAAATAAAAAATCAGGAGATCTTACATGAAAGTTTAGATTTCTGATTTCTCTTGGAAAACAGGATTCTGGCAAGCATCAGCTAGAGCTGAGTTTCTGGCACCCCGTGTAGATGGAACACATCCTCCCACCACTCTTAATACCTTACATTCAGCCTGCTTCTCTTATTATCATGACTTGCCTACCCCTAACCGTCTGAGTTTGTGACCCTTGGAGTAGAATAGCTCTAGACTCTACTAGATGGATGGATGGGCCTTTTGGAAAACAGAGCCAGACTTTGCCCTGCACACTTTTCATATTTTCTTACATGAACAAGTGTAAGAAGAAAAAAATAATTAAGAATAAGAGGTCTAACTCGAAATGTAATAATAAATGCTATTTTTAAATTAATTTATTAATACCTGAATGACTTTTTAGAGGAGCTAATATGGCATTTAGTATACATTAAATTAATTTTGTTTACTTAACTAATTAAATTATTTTAATTTATTAAAATACTTTAGAATACAATAAAATCTACCACTAACCCATGATAAAAAGGAAGAGTCCACTAAATTATAATTTAGTCACAACTGGGTCAATTATTAAAAATTATTTAAAATAGTTATTAAAATTAAATGAATATTTTGGGGGTACTGTGACTTATAATAAGGAATATATATTTGGTCTTCATCCCAGTTCCTGGCACAGAGCTCCTAAACACTTGGAATTTCCTAATTGATGAGAGTGACCAAGGTGTCTGTTGTTATGTTAATGAGGCAGCTTCTCAAAAGCTCTTAGGTAATCTAAGTATGGGGCCTGGTTGCCCACAGAATCAACCAGATGGTAAGAATCTTGAAACTTTCTGTCCCAACCCCCTGACCACTGAAGAGGAAAGGAGAGGGACTGGATATTGGATACAGTGACTAATGGCCAATGATTTAATCAGTCACACCTGTGTTCTGAACCCTCCATAAAGAACATCCACAGGGCAGGGTTCAGGGAGCTTTCTAATTGGTGAACTCATGGAGATTTGGGGAGAGTGGTGTGCTCAGAGAAAGGGAAGTTCCATGCTCTTTCCCCTTATTCCCTATGTATCTCTTCCATCTGGCTGGTCCTCAGTTATATCCTTAAATAATAAACCGTGATCTAGTCAATAAAATGTTTGAGTTCTGTGAGCTGCTCTAGTAAATAAATCAAACCTAAGGAGGGGATCATTGGAACCTTGAATCTATAGCCAGTCAGTTGGAAGCCCAGGTGACAGCCTGGACTGGAGGTTGTCTTCTGAAGTGAGGTAGGAGTGGGCAAGTCTTCTAGGACTAAGGACCCAATGCTATCTCCAGGTATAAATAGTATCAGAGTTGAGTTCAGTTTTAAGACACTCACCTGATGTCACAGAGAATTGCTTGGTGGTCTGGGGGAAAAAACACACAACAGAATTGGGTGCAGAATCGTCATTATTAAAATTATTGAAAATTATTAGATAATATTTATTTAAGTACTTAGCATTTTCTCAGGTTTCACATTTTCTTTTTTTAATATGAATTTAAAAACAGAAACAGCACTATCAAACACCATGAGGTCTTGTCTACCAATGACCTAAGAGAAATTCCTTGTGAGGTCACATACAATGTAACTGCAGCTCAAGGTCCCCTAGTCTAACTTAAATGAAAATAGCAATCTGCTGTTTCCTAAGCACAGGACCCCCGCTTTTCTCCCTTTCCCTGCATTCCTTGAAAACAAAACTTTACTGCATGTGTTGCTGAGTTAAAACTGAGGCAAATTGATGATGAGGCCTGGATGGTGGTAAATGGAAACTGCCAGGCACTTGGCTAAGGTTTCACTCATACAAGAGTGTGACAGTGTAAAAGCCCCACTCCCTTCTAACTGATTGAGACACCTGGGAAAGAACTGCCGTTGTCCTCTTGTCTCTGATGCTGGTGGTTCATCTGGAAAGTTTCAGCACTGAGGATGGGGCCACGTGTGAAGATGCCTTTGCTCTACAGAGCATGTGAATCTCAGGACCCACGGGTACCCCTTGTAACACATTTCCTCCTTGGCTTATTAGAACTCATGGGCGAGCACAACACATTCATAAATACTCCATATTTTATATTTGGGGAAAATAACTGACTTCCAGCACTCAGGCCAAGCCATTTTTATTAGGCACTTTTTGATGTGAAAAAGAAGTCCTTCAAACAGACCCCATAATCCATTAACTGAGGCTCTTGGGGCCTGTTGTTTTTCAGAATTCATCATTTTTCTGATTTTAGACAGGTAATACACATACACCATGAGCATAATACACCGGGGGGGAGTCACCCTCATAATTAAATGTGTCTAGAGTACCATGCACGAATATTCAAAATGGGATAAATAAGGATTATAAATAGATTAATATCAGTTAATGTCACTGAGTTTGCCACAAATTTATAAAAAACTTCGGGATTTCCAGGACTCTGGAGGTTTTTGAGTTGCAGATGAGGGATTATGATTTATATTAAATAAGTAAGTCTTGGCAAAATCTCTATGGCATAGAGGCACGAGTAAAAAGGGGTGAACTAAAGAGGATGTTGTCCTCAAGCCGCTGACACTGTCCGGAATACAAGTGAGGAAAAGAGGGTCAAGACCCAAGGGGAAGGCGTCCTGAGCGCTGGTCCACGGCCCAGGCCTCAGAGTGAGCACTGGAGCCCCAACTGAAGCTGCACAGGGGCACAGTGGGGAGCTCCTGCAGCCAGGATCCAGACCAAAAGTAGAATGGGGAGCTCGGAGGAGAGGCAGGACAGGAGAACAAGCAGGGTGTCCAAAGTGGACCAGCTGCCCTGGCATCATCAGAGACCCTGAGGAATGTAGTACCTTGGGCCTTACCCAGATCCCCTGAATCAGAATCGAAGTCAAGATCCCAGCTGGCTCGTGCGTACCCTAAAGTTTGAGAAGCACAAAAAGAAATTCCTTACAGGTTTTAGGGGCATATCTTAAGAAAAGAGGCCTCAAGACTACTAAGAGGAGAAAAAGCACTCCAACACTGTTCCTAAGATTATGATCGTGCTTACAATTCATTAAACAAAGAGGATTTTCTTTAAAATGTAGGGTTTCAGCTGGGCCCAGCTCAGCAGCGCTTCCCAGCAGACCGTGCTGGCCGCTGGCTCCACCCCGCACCCATTTCCACAGAAGACGCCCAGATTTTCCTGGTTTTATGATCAGGGCCTCTATTTAAGTCTACATTTGATGAAAGGGTTCTGTGACTTTTAGAAGTCTGAAAAGTCTCCAGAGCATTCAACAGATGAATTAGGAGACAGTTTATAAGGTAGCTAAAACAGTTTACAAGAAAATAAAATTAGAATGAGAAAAGGAATCAAAATAGAGAGGTAATAAAAGAAGTCAAAACAGAAGTCAAAGTTGGTTACAGGAATATGTTTGGTTTGTAAAAATGCATCAAGCTCATTTTTAGAAGCAATCAGAGTTGGCTTCCCAGACTCTGGGTGCTTCCAGGCACTTCGTAAAGCTCACATCTAGCTCCCCTGTCTGCTCCAGTCAGCTTCTTCGCTCTTTCCAGCCCCATTCATGTGACCTTGGCACTCCCAGCTGTCAGTAACTTCCAGTCCCTACATTTGAGAACTTCAGATTACTCCATATTATTTCTGTGAACTTTTTCAAAAGATTCCCTTGTATGTGTGTGTGTGTGTGGATATATATATTTATTTTATTGCAGGCCTTTAGCCCTATTATACCACATATAACCTGACTCCACTTTCAGCTATGAATAAGTTATGTGTCCAACTAAACTCTGTTTTACATCTTCTCTATAGGTAATCAGTGGCTAATACTTTAGTTAATTTATTCCTCCCCATCGTTGTACATCTCTTTCAAAGAGTCTCTGCATGGGTGGGTATAGAAAACTAAATGACCTAAAATCATGCTCCTCTCTTGATGTCTCTCAGCTGCAGATGGAGCTAGAGCAAGAGTACCAAGACAAATTCAAAAGGCTACCCCTGGAGATTTTGGAATTTGTGCAGGAAGCCATGAAAGGAAAGATCAGTGAAGACAGCAATCACAGTTCTGCACCCCCATCCCTCACCTCAGACCCTGGAAAACTGAACCACAAGCCTCCATCCAAGGAAGAGCCAGAAGGAGACAACCCAGGAAAAGAGTTTGATACTCCTCTGTGATTGATTGTTCCTGCCAGGCCGTCAGAACATGCATGGCCACCCAAACTCCATCGGACTCTCTCTTACTACAAAGATCACTGCGCAGGAGCATCTTCCTGAGAAGCATCCCTTAGCTTAAAATCCACCCCAAAGGGCGAGTTCCAGAAGGATTCATGTAGCCATCCCTATGCCCAGCCTCCATGTGTTATATGGATACCACTGCAGGTCTGCTAGTGGAGAGTGCATGTATGTGGGATTTTTGTTTTCTTTCCAATAGTAAATTCAAAGCAAGCAACTTCCAGGCTCCATGGCATTTAATGACGGACAGTGTCTTTGAAGAAAATCAAGCTCTGGTGTAAAGTATTTCAAAGTCATAGAAATAGTTTGAGAGATGAATAGCACTATTGAACACTATTGGACAGCCCACTTTGAGCATTATTTTTTCCTAACTGCCCCTCAACAACCATATCTTCAAGTTAGGTGCGTATTAAATTGTTTTATCCTTTGCTTTGCAGTTTGCTAATTTATTTATCATAGAGGCATCAGTGTATTAGTTGCTGACATGGCCTTATTAGATACCATAGTGAGTCAAATAAGCTGCTTTTCTTTCTTGAAAAAAAATCACTTGATTGTATCCTTGCCCAGGGAAGCTATCCCAAGACTTGGCAATATGGCTCATACATGTGGCTGCATGAACAAGTTGGCCTCATACTTCCAGGCAGTGTGCTGAGTTGATATCTGCACTTGAAGTCTGGGTATTCATTGGTTGTTGGCCTGAAATGATTAAACAACTACAAAGAGTCTGTCCAGTTGAACAATAATAGGTATGAGCTAATGTACGTTGAGCAGAGAGATTCAATGACAGTGAACAGGTTTTAGTGGTTATTTCGCTTTCTGACATTTTTTATGGTTCATTTATTTTTAATATAGACATAAAGATTGAATATTTATCTAAAGAACACATAAACCCACATATAAATGATCTGTATTATCTATATGTGTATATGTGCACCCTCAACTGTGCAAGTGCACACACAGACACACACACATTCATACGAGTGTAGATATGTGTTTTTTAATTGGCAAAGGCTCAAATCTCTTCCACAAGACTTAAAAACAAATTCAGGGATAAACAGATAGGGGAGAAAGTGGTCACACATCTATGGCTATTAAATTACATTGAAAATCTAAGAAACGATGCAAGTTGAGGTAGATTTAGAACTTAGAATATGAATTTGATATATATTTTGCAGGATCAAAAACTGGATTTTAAGTATCAGATTTTAAGCTTGTATTAGTAGTCAGAATATACAAAAAAGTATAGGACAGCAATATGGACATTTATTATATCTTCCATATTTTTTAAGTTGGATTCAATTTTATTCTAACATTGAAAAAATCTTTCATTATATATTTACTATGTACATTTACTTCACTTAACTGTGTCTTTTTATTAAGTTCCAATATTAGGTGGCGTAAGAGAAATTATATCATAAAACTGTTCAAAAATACTATTGAAAGGTCTTAGTAAGAGAGAATTATTCTATAAAGGAAAATATAATTTAGAGAGCAACACAAAGAAAATTGATGTAAGATGTTCACAGCTTTATTTTACTTTAAAGCAAAACTGATTGTAGGTTAGTAAAACATTTTAAAACAAAAAACAATTGTGTTCTGAAAATTGTGTTTCAAGAATTTATTATTTTTATGGAAATTATTTTATTTAACTTTAAGCAATAACTAGGAATCGCAATTAAGTTTTACTCCAAATAGAAGCTTAGTTCAAACATTAGGAAAAAGCATTTGATTAAAAAAAAATACATCTAGCGAGACACAAGGGGAAAAATCCCATTCTCTTTGTAGATGATTGTATTTTGATCTGAAGGATTTGGAGCGTTAATTAATGTTTAATAAAACTTAACTTCCACTAAAGAAGAAATCTTTTGTAACTCATTCTACTTTTGCACTTTGAAAGGGAGGCATTTATCATAAGGAAACAAGAATGGTCAAAATTGAATGCTGCATTTTTATAAGCAAAATTACAGACTGTCTAAAATTGTAGAAGAATGAACTAACAGTAGCATTCATAACCAAACACAATGATGATTCTTAGAGAACATTGTGTCCCATTTTAGTCCAGAGATAGACTAAGGTTGAAAAACCTTGATTTACACAAAACTGTTTTGGTAGTTGGATTTCATTATCTTAGTGACTCTGGTCATTTTACAATATGTTTGTATTTGGCCATTTACTGTAATCACATTTTTATATCTGTACAGTGACACTTTTTGCAGTTGTGGGGTAGTGTGTGACACTGTCCATCTTGCATCATTGAAACTACTACAGTGATACTATCATTTAATAATATTAATGTTACTTGAAATAGACTAAGATAAAGAAAAAGGGTCTATATGATGTGCAGTTTTGTGCCTTTATGTATTTGCCTTGTTTTTTGTTGAATGTGTGAAATTCTGTACTGTGGTTTTTCCTATAATAGAGAGTAGAGCTGTGTATTAAATTAGACTGTGCCCCTCTGATACCTTCACACTACTGAGAATAATGTGGTTTTGGCCATGTAAACCAATGTCCGAAGTTCTAAAGACATGCCGTGTATTTTTGGTTTTTAACATTTCATTTTAACGTTTCAATATCGCCATACATTGATTGATACTCCTGTAATAGATAAGCAGTCATTAAATAACTCTGAAAGAAAGGGCCATTGCTTGTATTACTTTGAATTTAATGTTGCGCTTGTGCACTGTATAAATATTGTTTCTGATGGATTGGACATTGTGACTTGCTTTTTCAGAAGAAAAAACAGAGGTAGGACAAGTATTTGAAGCTCTTAAAATGTACATATTTTGGTTCTTCTATCTCAAATTATTTAAAATGCATACTTCACATTTTTGTAATAATTCTATGCAATTTTGTGGCATGATGTTTCTTCCCCTTGTAATTTTATGTGCTTTCATCACAAATCCAAAGGAAACAATAAAAATTTCTTAACACAAGCCAACTGTTATTTCTTGGCATCAGAGCCATCTTCCTTTAATGGGCAGGTTGGTGGGAGTGGGCGTAAAGCCAGTTGTTAGAAACATCCTGCCAACCTTAACAGAGCACATCTGTGTCTGTGTAGGACACTGGGTGGCTGAAAGCTTGTGCCAGAAGGCGTGACTGTCCTTGCTCTGTCATCCCACCACCTCCGTCCAGAGGGGGCATTGGACATGCCCGTTACTTCCATATTGGAGATTCCCCCCTTCCTTCTCTTTTCTTGACTAAAGCTAAGAAAAGCAAAACAGTTTAAGGTTTTTTGACCATAATTGAAATGATAAGAACTGGCAGAGTGCTTGATGGAAGTTTTCTTATAAAACAGATTTTTAAAAATCTGTAACATTGATTTTAAAACTATGTATGTGTGAATTATGAGAATGTCTCCTGGGCACCCCAAATCAGTGTTACAGTTATCTATTACAGTGTTACAATTTAATCCAAAACCTAATGGCTTAAAACAGTAAGAACTATCTCTTCCATCTCGCAGTTTTGTGGGTCAGGAATTTAGACAGGGCAGAGCACAGAGGGCATGTCTCTACTCCACATTGTCCAGGGACTCAACTGGAAGATTCGAAGGCTGGGGGCTGGAATCCTCTGAAGACTAATTTATTCACATGTCTGGTGGTTGATGATATATCAGCTGAGAGATTAGCTGGGCATCTGGACCGGAACATTCACATGTGCCCACCAAACATGGCCTGGGGCTTCCTCCCAATATGGCAGCTGGATCTCTCCTGAGAAAGCAGGAGCTGTGTCAAAATTTTCATGACCAAGCCTCAACGTTACATGCTGTCACTTATGCTGGACCCCATTTCTTGGTTCTGTCCCAAGCCCCATTCCAGATTCAAGGGAAGGGAACAGATAGAGACCCTGTCTCACCTTGGGATCTGTGGGGGTCACACTGAAGAATATGAGGGATGGAATAAATACAGGTACAGCCATCTTTGGAAAATGCAATCTACCACATACAGTATGCACCAACTGAATTTGTAGTTACACTCACACCTGCTCTACCTACCTCCTTTGTTTTCTACATCAGTGAACAAAACCAGTATCAATTCAGTTGCCCAAGCCAAAATGTTGGCATCATCCTTGACAGCTCCCTCTCACTCACCCTCTTTCCAATGAATCACCAAGCTGACCCTGTGATAGCTCTCAGATTTGTTCCCTTTCTGTCCCCTCTGTTAGTACCTGAGCTCACACCACCATTCACTCCTAATTATCAAGGTTCTCCTAAATGGTCTCCATGTCTCTAGATCTAAATCATGTAACCATTTCACAAAAGGGTAGCTAGATAATCATATAAAAACAAAAATGGGATTAGTAACCTTTAATTGGCCCATTGTCCTAAGAATAAATTCTAAACCCCTAATATATGTTCAAGATCTTCCATTATTTGGTTCCTACATAACTCTCTAGCTTTATCTCTTAGTACTCTTCTCACACACTGTATTCCAGCCTATGGGCCATCTCACCTCTCAGGCTTTTTAAATCCTCTTCCCTCAACTACTTAGCTCCTTCATTTCTGTTTCTCTTTCTCTTGAACCCCTCCTCAAAACACACACACATACACATACACACACACACACACACACACACATACACACACACACACAACACATGCTCAGGTTTTCTCCTTTCCCTGCTAAATTCCTATTTATCTTTAGGTTTATAGCATAAATGTCACTTCCTCTGGGAAGTCTTCTTTGATACATCAAGTGTCTGTCAGGTGCCCCTCCTCTGTGCTCATTGTATCCAATGTCAGTTACCTATTGCTGCATAACAAATATCACCAAATTTAGGGTCCAAGCAACCATTTACTATTCATTGTGGATCTATGGATAGGTCGATAGCTTTGCTGATCTGAGCTGGACTGGTATGATCTCAGCTGGGCTCATCTGTACATCTGCAGCCAGCTATGAGTTAGCTGATCCTAACTGGGCTCTTCCACATGTCTGGGACCTTCCTTGGCTGGAACTGGGCTTACTTGGCTGTGCCTCGTGGGATTTCTCACTCTCTACAAGGCTAACAGTGACTTCCTCACATGTCAGAGGCAGGATCTGTAGAACAAACAAAAGTGTTCAGGCCTCTTGAAGTCTAAACTCAGAACTGTCACACCCTTACTTCCACCACATTCTATTGGTGAAAGTAAGTCATAAGACTAGCCCTGGTAAAGAATAAAAGGACACTACAATATAATAAGGGAAAGGATATGGTCACAGAGTGGTCCATAAACCAGTCCACTAACACCTTGTACATTCTTCTATATATAGAATACATGCCAACACTAATGTAACAGCTTTATTGAGCTATAATTCACATACCATGAAGTTCATCCTTTTAAAGTACACATTTCAGTGGTTTTTAGTATAGTCAAAAGTTGCTCATCAATTACCATTCCCTAATTCCAGCACATTTTCATCTCTCCAAAATAAAACCCTATACTCATTAGCAGGCACTTCGCATTTACCCTTTTTCACCCACCTCCCCTTCCTAGATCTCAGAGACCATTCACCTGTTTTCTATCTGTGTGGATTTGTCTGTTCTAGATAGGTCACAGAATTTTTATATAATATTTAGCTTTTTGTTTCTGGTTTATTTCACCTAGCATAAAGTTTTCAAAGTTCATCCATGTTGTAGTGTATACAGCATTCCATTCCTTTTAATGGTTGAACAATACGCCGTTGTATATATATCTTATTTATTCATTCATCACTTGATGA
Source organism: Smutsia gigantea (assembly GCA_032199065.1). NCBI lineage: Eukaryota > Metazoa > Chordata > Mammalia > Pholidota > Manidae > Smutsia > Smutsia gigantea. Next base: position 55,148 of record JAVSCE010006048.1, on the reverse strand, counting down.
ACATTTGGGTTGTTTCCACTTTTGACTATTATGAGTAATGCTGCTTAAACATTCATGTATAAGTTTTTGTGTGGAAATATTTTTCCAGTTCTCATGGATATATACATAGGAGGGGAGTTGCTGGTTCATATGGTAACTCTATCTTTAACTTTTTGAATAACTGTCAAACAGTTTTCCAAAGTGGTTGCACCATTTTAGATTCCCAGCAACATATGAAGTTTCCAATTTCTCCACATCCTTGCTAACAACTGTTGCTTTCTGTCTTTTTGATTATTGCCATCCTAATGGATGTGAAATAGTATCTCACTGTGGTTTTGATTTGCATTTCCCTAATGATTAATGATGTGGATCTTGACCATATGTATGTCTTCTTTGCAGAAATGTATATTAAAACCCCTTGCCCATTTTTTAATTGGGTGGATACCTATTTTAAAATCTGAGTCCCCTTTCTTGATTTTTGCCCTCCAGTCCCTTTGTGCCTGTCCACCCCAAAACTCTGTCTTGGGAAGGCTATTATTCAATTACTTATTTATCATTCTTCCCTGAGCCACTGAATAGCTGGAGGTTATTTGGAAAATGGTGCTGGTTATTTTTATGTGACTCCAAAAAGTCGTTTGTCTGCTTCTTTTTTAGTAAATGTCAGGTATTTGTTTATTTTTCCAGATGTCTCTCTTCCTCCTAAAAACATGGTGTAAAGTAAATGTGATAAATGTTGATTGGATCCACTGGAATCAAGTGAATTTCCTACAGAAAGAAATTTATTACAGGCAAGTAAAGATTTGAATGTTTCCATGGAAATACTTGCTGCATGGCCTTTAAGAGTTTAAGTGAATTACCTAACATGTTATCAAACTTATGCTGTCAAGAAGTTTGATGTGCCAGTTACAAATGTATCAGTAACAAGGAAAAAAAATCTTGCCAATTAAACCGGCTTCTCTTCAAACATAAAGGCACATCTCAATTTCAGAAAGGTTAAAAGTAAAAATGTTATCTTAGAATTAATGAAATATCATAATTTTCTTTCCTTTTTAATTTTAATGAAATATCTATTTTATAATAACTAAGGTTGTACATAATTTATTTAAAACCAATAGAAAGTCCAATCTCCAGAAGGCATCGTATTCAAAGTAACACCAGTCCAAGAACAAAAAGTAGTTGAAAAGGAGAGATAAATTTGTAATGAAATCTCCATAAAGATTTGATTCATAACATACTACAAAGTCTCCTAAATCTGTTTTCTCCATCTTCTCTCTCTGTATGTGATTGTTGCAGTAAAGGACAAATCTCCCCCAAATCTCCCTCAAACCCCAGTGTAAGCAGCCCCTTGCCTTCTCTCTCCCTCACTTTCATGTCTGGATTTATTATATTTTCTTTAACCATCTTTAACCTTTTCAGTAATCCTCTAACATTTCAAAGTAAAATTATTCTATCTTTCCTGAATGCTCTAGTGTTGCCTAATTCATCCCCCAAAGGCTCACAAGCTAAGCCAACAAGAACAGAATTTTTCTTTTGCTGGGAGCGACTATAAATACTGCTATGTCAACATTTTTCCAGGAGCGCATTCAGTCGACACATATTTAGTAAACAGCTGCCATGTTCCAGGGACTAGTTTTGCTTCAGTCAGGTTAGAAGCCCAGGTTTCTTGGTTACAGTTGTGCCCAGATAAATATGTCTTTAAGGCAACTCCCTGCAAATGAATCATATTGCATGTCTCTACCCCAATACAGTTAAAAGGAAAGGTCTATTTCCCTTTTATTATGGCTGTGCTATTACCACACGTGCGAATGAGAACATGTGTGCACGGACACACACGCACACACACATACAAACAGTCTGGGACATGGGGTCTTTAGCTTCAAATGGCACTGAACACTGTTTTATCCTCCCGGACACTTATCCACAGCAAAGAGCAACCCCAACCTTCTGAACGTAGGATATGGTCACTATGGAGAAAAGTTTTTGAGTTCAGGTAGTTTATTTGGGAGATAATGTGTACCGATATTCTTATTTAAAATGTCAAAGTACGATTTGATTCAGAATGCATGACACAGCCTGTTAAAAATGCTTTTCCCATTTTTTCTCTCCCTATATATGATTATCACACATAAGATATCTGCCCCAAAAACATCTCTCAATTCCCACTTGATTTATTCTATGTCCTTTCTTTCTTTATTTCATTTTGTTTCAGTGAGACAAGGGTGTAAGGAAAGCCATAGGAAGTTATTTTGATGAGCAGGTTATCACCGTTGAGCAACTGGACTCCTACACCCAGGACACACTCAGAAAGACTTTGGAGCACCCCTCACAATTGACCCACGCAGGCATGAACAACCTGGGATATTTATTCACTGAAGCCCATCTTTTTTGGGTTGAGGGTCTCTTCTGGGGCATTAGTTCCTTAGAACTTCAGGGCTGTCCTATTCACTGGCCAAACATGCACCTGTGGCCAGAAACCATCCTCAGGCAGAGTGACAAAATACTTTTCAGGTGAATAGGGAATGATCTCAGATAATCTCTGAGACAGGCTAAGGGCTACATTCGAACACCCAACACAGGAACATAGCCCCTTTCCATCTGGAAGTAACATACACAGAAGAGACAGGTAAACTGATCCCATAAAACTCCCTGTGAAGTAGGAATTATAACAGCCTTTAATTGGCAAACTTCAAACTGTGCCTTACCCGTGTCTCAGACCTATAAGTAAATAGAATCCCAACTTGATTCCACTAGAATAGAATATAATCCATCATCCAATAGAATCCACTCTCAGGAGGATGGACCCAGTGCTAGCTCTAGAATTAGATATGAGGGCAATTGGGCAAGAAATTCTGGAATGCCAAGCATGTTCCCAAAACAGTGTGTGGCATCCGGGTTGGCAGGAGCCCCAGGTCCAGCAAGTGCCTCTTATGGGGTAGGTACAGCCAGAAAAAGGCTAGAGTGGGGCCCTCCAAAGCATGGTGCCCACGGTGAGGACTCCCCTCAGCTGGATCTAGGGTAGTACTGCTTCCAAATATAAGCAGCAGGATGATTTTTAAAATATCAAATAATGTGGTGATTTTCTTCAGTATTTTCCCCATTTGCTCTCCCCTTTATTTAAAAAAAAATCTAAGCCTTTCTGTATTTCATGTCTCAGGGAAGGAGAGCAGTAAGGTAGAATATAGAAGTCTGTGGGTCTCTTCTCCTGTCTTTGTCATTAAAAATCTGTACACTCAGCAGAATGGAAAGGATTCCAGTTATGAACAAAATTGGAGAAATAATGAGACAAAGTTGCTTTTGCCTGAGCTGGAACATAGGGCTATATTAAGAGTATAGGTGTCAGAGGAATACTAAGAGAGGACTTTTGCCCACTTATGCAAAGTACCAAAGAAATAACAAGACCCCAGAGAGAGCACAGTCTTACCAAATTGCACTTAGAAAGCTTCAAGAAATTCCTATACCCTAGCATGTCATGGAAACAACAGAAACATTTCAGGACTCCCTGGATGGAACAGATGAAGCAGAGAGAACCATTCAATATAAATGTATCAAGGGCACAGGAACAAAACAGGACAACATATGACTCAGTAGAGGCCTGCATAGAGAGATGAACTGGAGACTAGGTGGGTCCTCCTTCTGGCATATCTTGGCACTGTACAAGCCTTCTGAAACATAGCTGCGACTGAAAACAATTTTTTTTTAGCAAATAGGTACTCCAAAAATGAACTGAATTGTATAGAAATAATGCATAGCCTACCAAAGGCTTCTGAATTAATGAAGATAGTTCTTTATACCCCAAGTCCTGAGTTCATCCAAAATGTCCTTTAAGACCTAAAGGATTACATACTTTTATAATATGCAAGATAAAAGATTGTTCAACTGGCTAACCATGGTGAAGAAAGAGCTTCTTTAAAGGTTCCCATATTGACCATTCATCTTGTTCTCATTACTTGAAATTTTGGTGATAATGTCTCATTTAATCCCAAATTTTGCTCTTCTCTGCTTTTAAGACCTTGGCATACCAGAATTTTAACCTGAATATGCTTGATACCACATTCTGCCTTTTCTATTCCTATAGCTCATGGTAGTCTGTGGTTCAATATATTGACTATTGTATCTTATCATATGCTGGATTCTAATTCTGGGGATATAAGGCCATGTTCTATGTTGTTTATCTTACTTACTACCTGTGTAAGCCCCATATAACCCAAAGGGAGATTAGATAACAGCATGGCTTAAATTATCTATTACAGCTGTCCATACCTTCCCAAATTCTCTCTGCTCTTCCCAGGTTCTTTCTTGTCCCACTCAGGATATTGTTTATACAATGAACTCAAAGAAATTCTAATTTTCAACTTACTTCCCAATTCACAGTTCTTCTGACCTATCTTCCAATTCATTGATTTTCTCTTCAGCTATGTTTAATCTGTTGATAAACTTGTCTATTGTTTGTTATTTCAGCTACCGCATTTTAAAATTTCTAGATGTTTTACTCATTCTTTTGTAAAACATTAAGATCACTTTTCATAATGTCTGTTCTCTAAAGATTATTTCTACTTGTCTTTCTTCCTTTATATATAGTCAATTGCTTTGTATCTGTTTCACAGTGTGGTTTCTGCTGGCTCTACCCTATGGCGATTTATTCTTTTGTTTGTGCTTAATCAATTTTTACTTTATAATGCTTATATTCCTTGAAAAATGACTTATGGGCATTCTCTGAGACCTAGGACGGATATACCTTCTGACAAAAAGAATTGGTATTGGTTTCTACATGGTGCCTAGGGACATATCCAACCCATATGCCTTTAGTTTTTGGGTTTTTTTTTTAATATTTTTGAAGTACTAATGTATGTGATGATCCATTTTAGAGACGAAAATTCTTGTGAGGCTAGTTTTTAGATACACCAGTTTGGGACTATTTTGTTCCTCCAGCTGAAATCAAATAAACTTCTTTTGCTGGTCTATAGTAAATGCAGTGCTAGGATTTTTTCCGGTTTCCCTTTACGCTAATGTTGAAATCTTTGGGGTACCACCCTCGTGAGTGAAGAGTCTCCTGTCAGATTACTGATTTGAATGGATTCACAGACTTTCACTTTTATCTGTTTTATCCAGTTAGGTCATCAACCTTGAAATTCAAGTTTGCCTGAATAGGCAAATATCATCATAAAATTGGCTTCAGTGCTCTGTTTATTTCTCTGGATTCCACTTTTCCTTAGATTTTGACCTAGTAATTACTTGCTGTCTTGTCATCTCTTCATTACCTTTAAGAAAATATTTAGGTTTCCATTTTGTCTAGCATTTTAGTTATTCTCTGCAGGACAGTTACTCAATTTCTATTGGGTATATTTTGAAATTTTTAAGCTATTTTTCTGAAGAACACCACTGATGCTGCATAAACCAGGTCCTGCATCTGGATATTATGAAAATATTACTGTCAGTAACCTGGGAAAGTTGTCAATCAAAGTCTAAAAATGAATGGCTCATTTGTTATGGGGGCACTATTGGCCTCACTCACATAAGACAGCTGAAATAGCAATGAGATAGGGAAATACCAGATAGAGATGCAAAAATTCTCCCTGTAGTCTGAAGACCTTCAAGTTGTCAAATGTATGTATGATATCCTTGTAAGCTAAATTTAGCATTTAGAGCTCCACTTTCTCCCTGAGATGTGTAAAAACTCATCTACCCTAACAGTTCCCTACTGGCTGCACCTCTGAAAAGTCAATTATTCTCACCAAAGACAATTTTAATTTATGCATGCTAAATTACTCCTGAATTTCTTATGTGATTTTTTTTTATAGAAGGTGTAATATCAAATTTAAGGACTAATGGCTTTCAGGATGATGATATAAAATCTGATCCTGAGTCACCGAATTGCCTAAGGACACAGATATGTTGGTCAAGTGATATTTTTCACTAAGGAATCAGTTTTTATTCTTTATTGTATTCCCAGAGTTTGAGGTAGCAATGGGAAGGTACAATAGATGACAACCAACAAAGGTTGAATAGATGAAGCTGTGATTGAAAAAACAGCACTAATTCTTCATACGCTATTTTTGTAATGTCATTTTATAGATCCTGCCATCAAGAGGTGATCTCTCTTCTCTACCGCTGAGTCTAACCTCGCCTTATCATGGACTTTTGACTAGTGGGGTAAAATAATACCATTATTCCAGTTCCAGACTAGACGCCTATCTTTTGGAACCCTGACACCACCATGAGACTAGGCTTGTAGTAGCCTACTGGAGGATGAGAAACTTCATGAAGCAGAGCCCACCTCATTTTCCCAGCTAAAGCAAAGCACCAGATGTGTGTTAGAGCCCTATCAAGATTAGCTAAACCACCTAGCCGATGAGCAGCAGACCATGGATGAGTGAGCCCACTGGAGATGGCAGAGCAGATCCAAAGCAGCAGAACAACTCGGCCACCCTGGAAACTTGTAAGCATTAATTTTAACCACTCAACATTTGGGTGGTTTGTTACACAACAGTAACAAACTGGTACAACATCTTTGTTACAAGCTTTCCTAAGGGTAACTTAGTGGAGAGGATGCCAAGTTGGGAATAAGAAGTCCTCATTTCCAGGTCAGTCTCTGCCATGAACTTTCTAATTTTGCACAAAACACTTCCCACTGTGTGTGCCTCCTGTTTGAGATTTTTTTGAATTCTAATCTTAAATGTTGTGTGGAATCCCTCAAAATGCTTTACCAGATAACTTCCATCTCTAAATAGTGAGAAAACTTGATTTTTTTAGATAGTTGGGCATTTATAGCATCTCCAGGGAATTTGCTTGTATATCAAGTATTGGAAATTCTAGAAAGTTGAGTTGCATTTGTTCTTACTCTAAGCCACCCTTTAAAGTATATTTTTACAACAAATCCTTATTAGGATCTTTTTATGATTTTTGTTTTCTTTTGTTTTTGCCATTCTATTCTCAAAGTAGAAGTTAAACAAACAAAATCTATTAAAATGTGTCCTTGTCAATCAAGGCTTTAGTGAACTTTGTATTCCACCACCATCCCAAAGAAGGACACAGGTTTAATAATGGAACAAAAGTACTATTCCAATATCCATCTGGATTTTATTAATTGATTATATTCCTGGAGAAGATGGATGAGGATAATTGGACCTCACAATCCTTAATTCTGAAAATAATAATGGATTCCTATATATGGTTGTATGCATCTGTATGTGTATATATAGATACAGATATATAGATACAGATATAGATGATATAGATATACACAAATGGACTCAATCACACAGATCTGTGTTTATCCAAGGGAAGTTCATGTGACAGTGATTCTCAATATCCAAAGATTGTGAACCTCTTTAAAGATTTGATAACAGCTTGGATCCTATGGTTCAGAAAAGCACACATATGTATGTATTCATATAATGGACTTTTTCATGCTTTTTGCCCTTCCAGATGTCTTATATGGTGGCTCACAGTGTCCCAGGTTACAAAGTAGAAGCTGTAATTGCCTCATTTGACCTGGCCTTGGAAGTCACACATCACTAGCATCTCATTCTATTGGTCACAGTGCTGCCCAGATTGAGGGCAGGCGACATAGATACCACCTAGTGCTGAAACACTGTTCTTACGCTTGAGGATTTTCTACAATTAATCTGCATATCCCCAGAGTAGACACTAGAAATTCACTTCTTATAGTTGCAACTATGACATAGACACGTGGCCTAGGGCCAACCATTCAGGTACAGATGAACATGTTTGGAGGCAGGCACTACACAGATCCCTCCTGGTGAAGACAGGCAAAGCCACTGAGGTTGCAGAAACAGTGATGGCTGGGGGTGCTGGTGCCCTGGGCTCCATGGCAGCTGGGTGAGGTGCAGTGAGACTCCAAGAGCAGAGGTAGCAGTTTTTCACTGGAGCAGTCCACAGTGTAATTTCAAAGTTGTTCTGAAACCTTTTGGGGATTTTGTGAACTATCTAATGCCCTTTAATAAATTCTTAAACAATGTCTGCAACAGAGTTCTGACTGATACACACATGCCAAACAGATTTTTCACATCATTCTAAGATATTTGTAAGACCTTAAGACCATTCATGGCTCTCTTAGAATACACAGGAGCACACACATTAATAATATAATACATATAATAACATAAAACATATAATAAAACAGGTGGAGAAGGAAAAATAGGGATAGAGGATAGAGGCAGATAGGGCTTCTTGAACAGAAACATAAACAATAGGTGGAGTGAGCAGACTTGGCTCTAGTCTCGGCTTTGTCACCACCGACCTAGTCATGCAGCCCTAGGTGCTATCTATGTCTCCTGTCCTGGGTCTGGGCAGCATTGTGATCAATAGAATGACATGGTAGTGATGCTGTGTGACTTCCAAGGCCAGCAAGGCAATAGTTTCTGTCCTACAATCTGGGACACCTGAGCCACCATATAAGACATCTAATAACTACCAGAGGCTACCAGGCTGTGAGCAAACCCAGACCACATGGATCAGCCACGTGAGGCGCTCTAGACACACAGAAAGCCAGTAGTATCAATGGCCAGACGGGACCCTATAATTTTTCATGCAAACTGATAAATCAGCTCAGGACAATAGGCATCCACCAGGACCGTCCTGGGCAAAGCTGATGTATGGTCGCCCTATTGATCTTCTCTGAGACAAGCACTGGGTCTGGATTTCCTTAAAATGGAGGGAGGGCTGCTGAGCTAGTAGATATCACAAATCCCAGTGCTTAAGGAGAGGGCAAGTAACAAAAACACGTGAGACAGTGAAAAATGAGCACTGGCACATGGCAGGGACCTCAGCAACCTGAAGAGCACACCCCCAGTCTAGAGGGAACAACTCAGCTTCCTTTTATATTACCAGAGAGAAAGGTGAGCTCAACATTTCCTGACATTCTGATTTTGTTCAAGAGGAGCTAGAAATATGAAAATCTAAGTTAAAATTTTCAACTTAATTTAACTTGAGTTAAAAATTTCAACTTCAATTCAAAACGTTTTAGACAATATTAAAGGTCATCCCTATGGGCTGGAGGATTCAATGAACTCTTCAGGCTTATTGGCCAAAATTAACTTATGTATCCTTAAGTTAATATTAAGCAGTTAAATACCACTCCGGTATCTGCTGATCCGGGCTTTCCACAGGCTCACTTTAGGGGCAGCTGTCACCTTTGTTGGGGGACAGCCCATTGTGTCACAGGCCACTCTTTTCTCTTGTCCCAGAATTTTAGATTGAAGCTGATTGAGGTTCCCTTTCTATATCCTGTAGGAAAGGGGTTCTAACCTTATCATGCCAGTTTACATAAATGTTCACCCAGGCGCAGAAAAAAAAAATACAAATAATTAGCTCCAGGTATTAGTCACCATGGTTATTGTAATAATGCTGTGTAACAAGCCTCTGGACAGCTTATAACAGCAAGCAAGAATATCGCAAGCACAGATCTGGGAGATGCCTGACCTAGTCTGGGCTCAGCTGGTGTGGGTCTTTAGACGAGACTGAATTGACGCTGCCTCTTCTCAGGCTCCGCAGCTCCCCAGAAGAAGCTCTCGGGGCAGATCACCAGAAGGCAAGAGCCAGGCTGAACTACACTAGTTCAGTTCAGGCCCCTGTCCACCTCATATCTACTAATTATTGGCTGAAGCAAATCACATGGCCAACTGCAAAATCAAAAGGCCGGAAGTAGAGTCCACCCACAGCAGAAAGGGGACAAATGTGACTGCTTACCGAAACTGAACCCAAACTCTCCAACCCAAAGCGTCTTTTAAAAAGCTAGTTTTCTTTCTACGTAATCCCCTCAACAACCTCTCTCCCAGGCCCTACTGGCTCCCCATGGAGCAGCCAGACTCTGGGACTGCACCGCAAGTGGACTTTGGCCTGCTGTAAAACACGTGGGGGGTGGCAGCAGATGTGAAGACTTGGAAACTCTAAATTAGGAACAAAGCATTCCTTGGGCTATGTCAGACTTTAAAAATAAGACTTTGCTCCATACACAGTTAATGACCTGGGTGAAAACATTCAAAATGTCTCATTTAAGATGTTCAAGTAATTACTTGGGAGCAGTTACCATAAGATTTTTCCATCCCATCTTGTCTTAGGTGCCTGTTTCCAGGCAGGCAAGACCTCACAGAATGTGATCCGTGGGCCAGTTCTGGAGTTATAATTGATGCGGGCAACCTTCTCAGACACATTAACAGATGCCGACCTAATGGAAGAAATCTGCAGTAGGTTGTGCCTTGGGGGGTTTCTTTGCTATAAATACTGCTTATTTCCTCTGCTCTCTTTATGCCTTGTAAGGAAAAAGTCCACCACTGTCATTGTTAGTTATTTCTTTAAGGCTGAACCACAGGGGACCAGGGGACAGGGCACAACGTCCTTTAAAATATCCTTTTCTGAAGCAACCATGGAGCAAGGTGAACCTGTTGCCAATTCAAGCCTGACTGGAAGCATGCGTGTGCACACACACACACACACACACGCACAAATACACACACATACACACAAATACACACACACACATTACCTAATGTTTTAGTGGACTAGGAACCTAGATGCATGAAAAACCTGGGAAGTAAAAGATAGAAGTACACTGACAGGTAGACTAGACCTCCCCAGGCTCTCTGACTCCATATTTATTGTAGAACCTGGAGATAATTGGGCCATCTCATGGTCAATCTTGGTACATCGTCACGTTACAAACAAATACAACTCCCTCATTTAAAAACAAAACGGTGAATTAATTTAAATCTTCCTAGGTGATTCATGAGCTATCAAAAATAGAGTTCAATTTTATTGCATAGCATGACACACTTGTCTTCCTCCGTCTATCTCCTCAAGGTCCTGTATATCACAGCAACTATTTAACCAAATTGATCCCAGTTCTTCCCATCTGTGTCTCCAAAAAACACAAAAAAGACCTGGAACCTAGGCAAACAAGGGATGCCCTGGAAGGCAGAGAGACAGTGTGTACATATCAGTTGAAAGTATGTCCTGGTCAGTTTCCACATCTCAGACAGGTTGGCTCTTACACTTGTGTCTAGAGCTCTCCTGGTCAGACATTATCTTCAGACCCACACTGTGTGATTCAGAAAACAGAACAAGGCCTAAAGATCTTGGTTAAAAGCTCAGTCCCATCCCTTAATTAGTTGGTTGAATTTAGACAAGTTTCTTTGTTTTTATTAACCTTTTTCCTTAACTGTAAAACAGAGATAAAAATTCCCACTTCACAGGATCATTGTCAAGACTGAATGATACAATGTAAATAAACTCTTTGGACAAGCGGGTACTCAACCAGCCTGTGCCATTTCTGAAGGATAGTCAGGGTTAGAAAGGACTCAGATCACCTGAAGAGGCCATTTTGCAAATGTGTCTCCTCATTTATGCCCTGTTCCCTAGAAATTTATATCCTGCTCCTGACTCAGACGATGCCCGTTCATTGAAGTGGTCTTTGGGAAATGGCACAGTTTCTACTGGCAGGACACTTAGTATTGGAGATTTCCTTTCCATGTGTTCTGGGTGCAAGTTAGAGTTTAACAGATGATGGAAGATGAGTTGGACCGCCCTAGGCCATCCATTCTCAGAAAAGAGTGACAAGCTCCAAATGTCCAGGTAGGTCCCTGTTCTCTGAGACGTTCCCTTCACCCCTCAGTCCTCATAGGTTTGCTGTGTTGGTGGCTGTTGTAAACTTAATTGAGTGTCATTTTATCTTTTCCTACTTTTATTGACTATCTTAACAGGGCTTGAAATGTCTGATCCCCTGAGAGCATTAATCAAGCTACTTGGAGTACAGGATAGACTGCCATTTATCCAACTTGGTGTCAAATCTCAGGGGGGGCTTTGGAATGGAGAACATTCAGCACTGCTGTGTGCGCTTGTGCAGCCTGTGGCCCCCTCCAGGGGGTAATGGAGGATGAAATTAAGCCCTGAGTCATGACCCAGAGCTGCAGTTTGGCGGAAGGGAGGTCTCCTTCGTAACTCAACTGCCTGGAGGAGGTGAATTTTTTTGAATTCTCACCAAATTTCTAATGGTGCTGGCCATGATTCTGGGGAGTTTGATAAACCTTCTGGACACTGATCAGAAAATATTAAAGAGAGACTGACACTTATCAGAACTCCTTAGAGGAAAGATGCTACTAGATCTTGATTGCTTAATGATCTGTAATTGCTTTCAAGACTTTCCGTAGCAGCCACTGCCTACCCAAAAGAAGGCTAATGCGCACTGATCAAACCCACATTTTGCAAAGAGGGCCTAGAGAAAAAGAAAGAAGGGCACCATATAAAAACAACAGAAGTCAGTTTTCGCAGGAGATTCAATCTGGCAGCTTGTCAAGAACTGGTGCTTTCATTTCACTCATTTAAACTATTTAACATAACAGGAATTCTGACTTCTTCTCACTGTCAGACAGTCTCCTGATTAAAAAGCAGTCATCTGTTGGAGTCATATGTTCACCAGGACGAGACTTCTTTTTCATCTTGCACCTGCATTGTTGAAAGTTTCAATAAAAAGTCTGTCAACAGAAGTGTCTTCTCAGGCTTGATAATGAGCCAAGACTCTTCCTTCAATATGGGAAGACAACTTCAATAAAGGTACCTGTTATAAAAGTTGCCACATTGCTTAGAAATTTGTGTTTGTCGCTTGTATCAGACTCTGAGTTGCCATCTTCTGCCCCAAGGTAGGAACATTATCTTGTTTCTCTTCTAATGCCTCAGATACAGTGGACAATAAATGTTTGTTGGTTAAGTGAATGAATGAACTAAAGATATGTAGTTACTTTACATAGTCTTCCTTCTGAAAGCTCAGTGTGAACTTTGTTCTATATTAGCCTAGCAAGAAAGTATAAAAAACATATTCTTGTTGGGTGAAAAATGTTTTATATATACACATACATGTGTGTATACTTTATGTATATTATACATTTTATATGCTATATACTTTTTGTGTGTGTATGTGTTATATATATGTATAACACATACACATATGTAATAGAGAATATTTTCTGTTTCTTTACCAGCATACGTAACAAATAAATAGTTTTGTCTAGCCACCACTAAGTACTGGGAAATGGATAGAATTTGTCATTGCTTCCACTTTATGAGCCAGAAGTTCCCAAGTATCATCTTTCCTGATCAGACAGATGTAACCTGGTAAATCCATGCTTTCAAAACAATGAGGACATATCTCTAGACCCTTTCTCCCCAAGTGGGGTCTGTGACTATCATCTCGGGGGTGAACAGAAATGTAGAATGTTGTCTCTACCCCATACTTCTTGAGTCAGACTCTGCATTTTAACAAGATTCTGGACTAGAAAACTGTGGTTAACTCAAAGTTTACGGGCCTCTGTGATGGACTGTTCAACTATACCTGGAGAGGTGACCAGGGCCTGAGACAAGGACGTTTGACTTCTAACAAAGAGGAAACCCTCACTATCTCCTCGCAGCTCCTGTATCATTCTCCCTGCACTTAAAATAGACGGGAGGCTGTCCATTCCCAAACCCATTCCCTTCTCTCAGAACTATTGCCTGTGGTGAAGTAAGTGCTTTGGATAGAATGGGTAAAAAAAATATATTGACTGTTCCTGAATCTGTGAAATTATTTCATCTGGTGCTTTGTTTCCTGTGCCTTCTCAGGGTAGGATGTCTTTCTTACGATAAAGTAACTATTTGGCTTATTCTGTACTTGACCTTGCACGGAGCACTTACGAACATTTACGTTTTTCTTATTTTCTAAAGATGATAATAAAAATGGCAGTGATGGTAATGATAGCTGAGAGCTCTTCAAATGCTTTCTCCCAATCATTTTCACCAATTTGGTCAGAATTCTCAATAACCAGTGATTTTCAAACCAGATTCTGTGGAGTGCTCGGTCTCAGTGGAAATGCAGAAGGAGAGGAGGGAAGTAAAGGCACCTGAGTGGTTTGCCAAACCCACGAATGTTGAGGTTAGCATCCAGAGGATGGGTGATATGAACTTAAGCATCTTTGCTTTGATTGCTTTTCTATATTAAGATCTGATGATTTCTTTAACATAAATTTTCTTTGGACATAAGATTCTCCTATTAAAACATCCATTGACCTAGATTATTGCGGAGGTCCTGAAGTTAGTAGATCCTGAAATACTTAGCATTAAGACTTTTCTGGAAAGGAAAGAGAAACAGTTAAGAGAATGAAAAACTACACTGTGGTCTGAAGCATTTTTTTCAGTCCATGAAGATTGATAGAAATTGTTTGCATGTTTCAGATTCAGAGCTAGGTTCCACCAATACCATGAGATGTTATGACGAGGGAAATGCTAATACAGATAGCACTAAAAAAGTTGTAAAGGTCCTGAATTTCATAAGAGTCTCCTTGTATGGGTACATCTGGGCAGGGTGATTTTTTAAAACCATCTCATTGGAATGTGTTATATTCAGTTTTGTCTGGAGTCAAAGGAATGTGCTAGATATTCCCTAGGGGCCTGATCCACTACAGTAATTCTGTGACTCCTGAGTTTACATTTTTATTCCTAGGAAAGGCATTTCAGTTCAGAATCACAGACCTGGTAAGTTAAATTGTATTGATAATAAACCCAACCTGCCAGTCTTTGCCTTGTCCATTCCTTTTGCCCTCACTCAGATTAATGATCTTGCAAAGTCTTAGAAACACACTGAAATAAGAAGAAACCAAAATTATGTCTATTTCTGAATTCCTACTATCGGTGTGTGGCAGATTATATTTGACAAAGATGTCCACCAAATGGCATTCCATGTGCTCTTCTTACAGTGTGGCGAGGATATCCCTTCCATCAAGTGGTGGCAGTTTGTCCTCTCCCCTGGAACGTGGACGGACCTTCTGTGACTGCCTTAACCAGCACACTATGGAGGAAGTGACACTGTAAGGCTTCCAAGACTAGGTCACAAAAATGGCATTTGCTTCTGCCCTTGTCTCCTGGGACATCTGCTCTTGGAACCTAGCTGCCCTGCTGTGAGGATGGTCACACCATATGGAGAGACTGTGTGTAGGGGTTTAAGCTGACAATCCCAGCTGAGCTCTCAGGCGACAGTCAACATCAACCACCAGACACAAGCCCGAAGACACCTCCAGAAGACTCCAGCCCCAGCCACAGTCTGACAGCAGCCCTTCGAGACACCCTGCCAAGGTGAGCCCAATTAACCCTCAGAACCACAAAAGATAGAAAAAAAATGCTTATGGTTTCTTCCAGCCACTAATGTTGGGGTTATTTATTATACAGTAACAGATAAATGCTCAACACCCCGGTGTTACCTAGGACAAAAGACCCTGTGATCCTGAGTGATCAACTAAATTTTCTTCCCTGAACAATGAATTCATCATTAGAAGTGAATGCTATTAATTTTAGGCTATATTATAATTGCTTTCTTTTCCTAAGGGAGCAGTTGGCCTTTGATTATAAACCAAACACATTATTCTACCCTCCTAACCAATTTGACTAATTTCTCCATTTTCATTGTGACTAACCATTCGGTTATTAAGGTCTTCTGATACTTTATACTTGCAATGTCTTCTAAATTCCTTCTTGTATAATTTCTCTAGCAAGCTTCAGCCTCTGCGCCTCCTGCCTTCACACTCCCACACCTACCCACTGCCAACAGATAACCTCTTTGAAAAAAATTACATTGATCATGTCATTCTGTTGCCCCAAATCACCCCTCACCCCAAAATATTCCCACTCTCTTAGAGTTGCAACTAATTTGCTGATAAGGGCCAGTCAGATCACATAAATGGGTAAATTAGGCCAGGTGTAAAACAATGGAGAATGGTGGGAACTACAACCAATTGGATTTTTCAGTTCTCATCTAAGAGAGGTAAAGCCACTCAAATGCCAATTGCTGTTAAGTAGAAATCTTTTTCAAAGGAAATTTGAATTTTTTTCCAGATTTCTATGGTAAATCACAAATTGAATTTAAGTGGCTTAAAGCAACAATCTTTTATGTAGTTGACAGTTCTGCAAATCAGCCATTTGGGTTGAGCTCAGCCAGCTAGTGTTTCTGATCTTTGCTGGGCTCCCTTTTTCATTTGCCGTTGGCTGCCAGGTTGGATGAGGAACCAGTTTCTCTAGGATGGGATTTCTCTTATTTTCCTTCTCCCTCTTTCCTATTAACCCTTTGTCTCTACCCAGTTCCATGCAAGTCTTGTATTTGACCCCATGCCTGTCCTGCTCATTTTCATATTTGAACATCTACCTGGAAAGGCTTTTGTTGCCTCTTCTCTACTTCATATTCTCCTTTACTCAAAGGCTACCTCAAATCTCTACATCTCCACGAAGTATTCTTTGAGTATGCCATATTTATTGTCACCACACTCATTAATAACACTGTTTTCCTGCACTCTTATTTATACTTTGATTGACACTACTCCATATTGTTCTTCAACATTTGCATTGATGAATGCTTTGTTTTTCCCATCAAAACTTTAAGTTTCTGGGGTAAAGAAATGTATCGTGAAATTTTCTTGTATAGTAATCACGAACTGGTTATGTATCATCAGTTAGCTACTGCTACACAGTGAAGCCCCAAATCAAGGGACTTAACAATAACAATATTCTGTGTGTGTGTCATTTAAAAATAATCCCAGAATTAAGTAACTTAACAATATATGGTAAAATAAATAAATAACTATGTATTTAGCTCACAGTTCTGTGGGCTGACAATTTAGGGTAGACTAAGATGGAAATTTTTCTGGTTTTGACCAACCTCCCTCATAAGCTGGCTTTATTAATGTTGCTGTACTCTATCATGTGTGTGAGGCCTCAACTAGGACAATTGGACAGGCTTGTCTATGCCCCAAGGGATCTCTCTTCCTCCAGCAGGCTAGTCCTGGTTTTTTCAGATGGTAGCTGGGAAAAGTAAGAATGAGAGAAAGCTCATAATCCTTCTTTAGCGCATGCTCAGAATTGGCACACTGTTACTTCTTTGCATTCTACTTATAAGGGGAGTCACATGGCCAGCCTAGATTCAAGGAATGAGGATATAGACTAGCTATTAATAGGAGGAGCTACAGTGTCACATTGCAGAGGGGGCAGAGACAGAGAATAGTTACAGCCATTTTTGCAAATAACCTGCCAAGCAATGCTGGCCTGGCTTCCTAAATATTCTTCCAGGGACCACATCAGTTGATCCTTCTCATGGTGGAGGGTGTGGTTCCTTCCTCAGTTTGAGCTATGTCATTAAAATAGGAGTTTTATCTTCTTCCATCATCAGTGCCTCCCTGGGTAAAATAATTGGATGAAAGTTGGGCTTTTGATCCAAAACCATGAATCACAGTAACTTACCTACCATCTTCCCTTCCAATTCCCCTGCCAGTGATCTCTAAGACTGCTCCAGAGAAGGGCATACAACCCAGGTATTCTAATAAGAATACTTCTTCAGGGTTTTTATCTTTTGAACTGGTGGTAAAGAGCTACTTCTGTCCTTCCTTGTTCTTAGACGAAGCCCTGTCTGCCAAGGCTCATGTGCTGGGCCACGTGAAGAAGCCCACTTTCAGGAGGAAAGAATGAGACTAAAGCACAGAAAAAAAAGCAAAGATGAAAGACCAAGAGAGTCCTGACCATGTCCAGGTCCCTACTTCAGCCTCCTTCCCACAGCTTAGCTATATGGACAATAAACCTCTCTTCTTTCCCGTACACCAGTGCAGCCTGAGTTGCTCTCACAAGCAGAGTCCTTGACAAATACATTAGGAACATCCTTCAGAATCTAGCACAGCGCCAAGCCCACAATAGGTTATTTAATAAATACATGTTAAAATCAAATAGAAAATAATCAATGTGATATTACAGAGCCCAGAAGAATCAATGGGATACTACAATAACTGAATTTTAGAAGACAAACAATATCAAAGTTGGCAAAGATGTGCGGTATTGGGACTTTCCCACAATGATGGTGAGAATGAAAATTAATACAACCGTTTTGGAAAGCTCTTTGGAAGTATGTAAAACTGAATATGTATGTATGCCCCAGGACCCAGCAATTCCAACTGTTAAGTATAGAAAAACTAGAACTGCAAATATAGTTCAACAAGACATAAGGGTCAGAAAATATTATTCATAATGGCCCCAAACGAGAAACAACTCAAATGTCTGAGAGTAAGATGGATACGTAAGTTGTAGTGTATTCATACAATGAACTATTATACATCAGTGAGGATGAATAAACTTAGGTTAATATGACAACATAGCTAAATCTCTCAAAAATAATGCTGAGCAGTAGAAGTCAAATAGAGAAGCGTGTACGCGGCGTGATGTTATTTATAAAATACAAAACAGGAGAAACTAATTTTCACTGTTAGGAATCAAAATATTATTACCTTTGTGGAGGATGTATGGCTGAAAGGGACACAGGGACCCTTGGTTTCTGCACTTTTGTAAACTTTTATGAAAATCGTATTTAAAGAAATTGGAGTAGAAATGGTTTTGCTGTTCTTTGGACAGTTGTATGCTGGCCAGGTTCCTCATCTCCCTCAGAGTGCCATGCCTGGCACATCCTTTCTCAGTAGTAGAGAGGGGAGGAGGTGAGAACTGTAAGAGGCACAGCTATCTCCAAAGAGAGTGAAGCCTTCAAGAGAAAACACTTCTGTGACAAGGGAAAAACACGTTCCCCAACTTTCCCCATCTGTCACACCATATGCAGCAGCTTCTGTCAACACCCAATTTGCTTTATGTAGTTGAGGACATTCCTGTCACATAGGAGAATAACTTGCCCCAATTAGATTTCAAGATTAAAGCAATTTGAAGCTTGGTGCTCCATGAGTCAACTTATTATCACTTCAAGCAGCCTCAACTCAACAGAATTGGGTCCTGGATTTATCAAAGCCCTAAACTCCACACCTAAAAACTTAAATTCCAATCACCCCATCTCAATCCGCAATCTTTCATCTCCCCTTTCCTCCTCCTCATTTTTCGATATTTTCACTTCATTTAGACTGTGACTCACAGTCCATCCTACTTTCAAGTTCGTCTGAACACCTTCTATAGGTGGTAATTTCCCTAACGTGTCTTCAGGGGTCTAGTAATTCTTATTAGTCTAATCACTAACTTTTACTCTTTTGATCTTCAATAACATTTGCCTAGAAAACCTTACCCCCACCATTCCCATTGTCTTAAGTCTATAACTCATCTTTTGAGGTCCTATTGTGAAAATCGCAATCATATAACTTACAAAATCATGGTCTCCAAATGGTATTGGGCTTCCATTCCTGCCTGGTAATTCCCCATCAAGGCCACTATAAGTTCTCTCTCCAATTCCCCTCAAGGAGAATTCCAAATGTTTGACCATTCTCTCATTTCCGCTACTCTGGTGCCTCCTCTTCCAATATCCATGAGAAAATCCATCTAGTGAGATCTTCCCCTGCAGTGCCAGCTTCCCAGGAGTGCTACCTGTGCGATCAAACAGGACCCTGAACTTGGCGTGATGCCCTGTTTCACGGTCTTGAAATTCTTAATAACTTGTGAACACAGAGCC
Source organism: Smutsia gigantea (assembly GCA_032199065.1). Taxonomy (NCBI): domain Eukaryota; kingdom Metazoa; phylum Chordata; class Mammalia; order Pholidota; family Manidae; genus Smutsia; species Smutsia gigantea. The sequence goes on along the minus strand of JAVSCE010006048.1, from coordinate 35,719 downwards.
CTGCGTTTTCACTGTGCACTAGGCGCCACAGCTCATGTACAGCCCTCCTGCCAAGTGGTGACATGTCATTAACGCTCCTGGATTCCTATCTTGGAAATTAAGAGATCTTTCCTTCTACTCAAGGGCCATTTCTTTTTCCTTTTCAAGCTTCTTTTTTTTTAATTGAGGTATCATTCACATACCATAAAATTCACCCTTTTAAAAGTTTACGATTCAGCAATTTTTAGTATATTCACAAAGTTGTGCTACCATCAGCACTATCTGATTCCAAAAAACCAAAAAAACAACCACTCTATAGCATTAGCAGTCACCTCACATTCTCTCTTCCCACTGGCCTTAAATAACCACTACGCTACTTCCTGTCTCTATGGATTTGCCTATTCCAGACATTTCATCTAGACAGAATCATACAGTATATGGCCTTTGGGGTCTGGCTTCTTTTCTGGCTGTTTTTAAGACGAAGGTAAATCCTTGAACCCCCCTCCTTGAACCAGCCCGTCCTCTTTTCACAAGTCCTTTGCTCCAGAGTTGATCCCACTCTTTGTCTTTTTTTCTACAGACTTCTCTTTATGTGAAATCAAAGTCTTTAAATCCCTCCCCATCTTTACAACAAAAATCTTTCCTTCCATCCCACAACACGTCCCACTAGTCCTTGCTTTCTCCTTCCCTTACTAGCCAAGCTTCTTAGCTCTCTCTGCTTTCTCATCTCCATTCTATGCCCTGATCTTCTCCAGTTTGACTTCAGCTCCCACCTGACCAAAGAAAATGTTCCTGCTACATACCAGTAGATTATTCACTGAACCCACGATGTTTCTGCCCTTGGCTTTCTTGACCTCACTGCAAGGTCAAGACATGGCTGCCCACTCCCTTGTTGATATTTCCTTTTCTGCTGGCCACTTGCTTTCCCCCACCCCCGGACATCTTTGGCTATCCTTCTCACTATTTTTATTTTCAGCATCTCCTTATTCCCCTCTATCTCTAAATTCCTGGACTCTTCAAAACTCTCTCCTTGGTGCTTTCTTATTCTCACTCAATAGATCATTGGGTCCTTCATCCAAGCTGAACTATCAAATGTTAAGGATTCCCAAGTCTATGTTGTCTCCTGGGTTCCAGACCCATATGCAGACATCTACCGAATAATTCTCTACCTGAAAGTCCAGGGGCTCCTCAACCTCCTTAAACATGTTACTAACTAAACTCACAATGTTTTTCTTAATCTATGTAAGTGAATTAAGTCTTTGACTAACATCTAAACTATTCCACACAGAAGCTGGGACTCTCCATGGACTCAAAACTTCCTTCACCCACACCCAAATAATTTCCAAGGCCATTCCCCCTCTCCATCAACATCACCGAAGCATTGCATTTATCTCCATTCTCCTCCTTCCCACCCCCATATCACTACCAGGAAAGACCTCAGCCTCCCTCCACTTCAGACCAAGCTGTCTGATAGTGCTTGCTGAATGAGTGAATTAGCATTCTAAAACACATTTCTTATAATACCTTTGTCTTCCTGAACTCTTAGTTTTGCAAATAAAGCTCAAACTACTCTATGACATTATCTCCCACATCCCAAATCAGAACATGTCATATCATTTCACATCTTCATGTTTAAACACATATTATTTTTCTCTTCCAGAACAGCCCCCATTTTTTCTCACTAAGTAATGCTCTGTCACTCTGCAAAAGATTTTCCCAAGAGCTCACCTTTCCCAGAAACCCTTCCTTGACCACTTAGTATAATTTAGATTTTCTTTTTTGTATCAAATATGCACATCTCTCTAAATACATGCTGGGCAGAATCAATTAATTTATTTGCCTTTCTCCCCTACCTGAGTGCAAGTTCCTTACCAATCATACCATTTATAACTTCATGCCTCAGTGCCCAGTTGCTATGGTCTGAATGTTTGTGCCCATCCCCTCCCCAAACATTGTATATTGAAGCCTGCTCCCCAATATGAGAGTATTTGCAGGTAAGGTCTTTGGGGGTAATTAGGTCATGAGGGTGGAGCCCTCATGAATAGTATTAATGCCCTTACAAGAAGAATTCAGAGTACTAGCTTGCCCTCTTTCAGCCATGTGAGCATAAAATGAGAAGCAGGCAACCCAGAAGAGAGTTCTCACTGGAACCTGTTCCTGCTTGCAACCTGACCTCAGACTTCCAGCCTCCAGAACTGTGAGAAATGAATTTTTTATTGTTTAAAAGGCACCCAGTCTATATAAGCTAGTATGTTATAGCAGCCCAAACTGACTAAACACTAATACTGCAAATGGCATAGAGTATAGGTGCTCAGTTAATGCTTAATCACTTTTAGAGGTTTCATATGATTATCTGGTTCTTATTTTAGCTGATTTTTAACTGTTAGATTTAGCTGATTCTAATTTTATATAAGAAGCATCAAAATGCACCCAATGGGTTGGAGACTATATGAGAGGAACTGAATCCTATACACTTAACTGGCTTGTGATCATTGACCCCTTTCAGAATTTGATTAAATCTGGACTCTGTTCCTAAAGAAATGATCACACCGATCCTTTCTGTACAATTTTGTTAAGTCTCTAAAATTTATTCATAGGTTCTGGGTGAGATCTTAGCTTTTAAACCTGAGTTCCACATCCTCCTGTGCACTTAGGAACTAGAGAGAATTCCTTCCAAAGATAAACAGACTAGCTTGAGGGCATAAAGATTTGAGTAAATATATTAACATATCAAAAGGAAGGATGTGAAAACAGAACAGAAGTAGCTTAGCCCTGGAAACACAGGAAAAAGGTGCCATATAAGGATAAAACTTGGCAGTGCCCACTTTAGCACACTACTGGATCAAAATGGTGACAGAGACTAGTCAAACCCAAGGGCAGGAACTTCCCTAGTGTGAGGCAGGGACTTTGGGGTCCTTCTCTTGGGCCATTAATTCTAATTCCTCTTGATCAGCTATTTACTGTTTATTTAATGTTTATTGAGCACCTACTATGTCAACTACTGAACTGGGGCTGGTGAAACAAGGGTCAAGGTGACAGACAGACTGAGCCTAGCTCCCCTCAAGTGTGACTGCCACTTGGTTTCCTTGCTCCCTCAGCACTCTCCTGATTCTGATGTTGTAGCAGCCTTTACCAGAAACTTGGGCGATCAGAGATCACAATTCAGTTATTGTCTTCTCTTAAACGAGAGAGAGTTCTAGCTACTTGAGTATGAACCCCCAAAATATACCATGATCTTCTTCCATCAGTGAAAAAGCATATAAGTGGTGCCTTTCAATTATATAAATGGAGGATGGTTGGCACCATTGTCCCAGGAAAGGAGGATTTAAAATAAAACTTACTTGTATAGCTTTCAATAGGTATGGAGGTAGGGGTGGGGGGAAGACTGCTATATGCTCTGTGGTAAGAGATGAAGGGAAGGCAATGGTGGAGATTCCAAAGAGAGAGTGGCCCTGCCCAGTGTGAAGGGGTCTGTAATCCTTGGGCTGGAACATGTCTAACCGTTCAAACTCCCCGGCCTGAGAAACACTGGGCTACATCTCAAAACCGGGCAACAAAGATTTACATGTCACCGCCAACACCCCTGACCCACAGTAATGAATGGCTTTGCCAGCAAGGATGGGGCCAGCCTTTATTGGAGAAACACCCACAACCCACCCCGACCTTGTTCCTAAATTATTGTCTTCTGAATGCAGCACTCTTCCCTCCTGGCCAAGGACCACATGCTTGTCCACCTTCCCAATCCTGGGTTGAACCCAAGAGCTTAGTCTGCTTGGCTGAGAGTTCCCTGCACTACGGTTTTATGCCCTGCTGAGAAGCAGGCCACTATCAGTGCTGTCCCTGCTGGAGCAACACACTGGTACTTTAATATAGGAGCAACTGCCTCCCACCCTCTACCAGCTTCTCTCCCCTTACCAATTCAGCAGGGACAGCTTCTACTGCACAAGCAGGTTCCCTCCAGCATAGTCTGGGTGCTGAGATGTTATGAAGGAGGGAGATACAATTTCCCTTAGATACAGCTGTAAGCATGAAATGACCCCTGGGCAGGCACTAGGGAGGGCATGGGTCCCGGGAGGAGAAGAAAGGTGGCCATTGTTCTACTTACTGTGACTGGCACTCGGAGGTTTGCAGCAGAGGTCAGGAAACTTTTTCTAAAAATAGCAAATGTTTTCAGTTTTGTGGGTCATATGGTCTCTATCACAACTATTTAATTCTGCCTTTGAGTGGAGCACAGACCTAGACTCTGCCTGAAAGAATGGATGTAGCTGGATCTGGGCCCCTAGATGGACTTTGCCAACACTGCTTGAGCACTGCACCCTTGGAAGCCTCTTGTGGGCACCCCAAGATGTGGGGACTCATGGCATCCTTCCAGCCACTTAGCCTCCGACTTCACTGTGCACAGAGAGAAAGCGGAAGCAAATGCTCTTCGGTTAACAAACTTGGCTGAAATAAACTCATGCCTGGTGATTAAAATCCATGCCTCACTGGTTGGTGAGCTTCAGAACCCAGGACCATTTTGAACTCCCAAGTAATGAATGCCTCACATCAGAGGCCTCTTGGTGGTGGAGTATCTTTATTTGTTTGCCTTTGGTGAGGGAGTGTTGCAGGTACAGCATGTGGACAAAGAATGAGAGATTAGGACTCACATGATATGGTGCCTAACTTCAAACGGGTCCTTAGCTTTGGGAACCACTTGGTCTCTCTCTTTAGCTCCTCACCTTCAATCAGGGGGTCGAAGCACACGCCCTGCCATGCTACAGAGCATCACACGACTCAAGCAGAGCACAGCGGAAACTTGGCAAAATGGAGAGTTCTGCATCATATTGGTGGTATTGGTGATGCAGGCCCATGGACTACACTTTGAGAACCGCCATTAGAGGAATGCCATGCATCTTAGTGGTAACATCTGGAGCTGGAATACCTAGGTTCATGTTCTGGCTCTGCCATTTCCTAAAGTGTCACCACAGGTAAGCCGCTAATCTTCCCATGTCTCTATTTCTTCATCTATAAGATGGGGGTCACTGTGAGGCTTTCGTGAGTCAGAAATGAAGAGTACTTAGAACTATGCCTGGCACATAGTCAACACACAGTAAATATTATTTATTGCTATTATCTTTGTTTCCTTTTGGCTGGACAAAGTTTGCCCCTCCTTTGATCCTTTGCCTTGTAGTATGTTTATCTTAAAAGATGGAGGCAAATCTGACTGGACACCAAGAAGTATTCTAGAAGACAAATTACCCAGATGTGACCTGTATCTTTGGAAGTTCTAAATTATTAGAGATTCTCTGATAGTCTAGAATAATCCTGACCAGGGTCCAAGAGCAAAAGAAACCAAATCCTCTAAACATTTCCACCTGGATGGTTACTAAGATCTAGAAGTTGGTGACAGGAAGGTAGGTTTTAGCTCAGCTTCTGGTTATACCTGGAGTCCTTCCAAACCCAGACTTCTTGGTGCCATATGGTGATTTTTTTTGAACAACGTTTGAGCAAATGAATAACCAAAACTTTTCAAATTGCAGTTTGAAACCCAGTAGTGTCCTCTCACAATTTATATATTGAAGCCCTTACCCAGAACGTGATAATATTTGGAAATGGAGGCTTTGGGAGACAATTAGGATCAGATTAGGTCATGAGGGTAGGGCCCTCATGATGGGACTAGTGTCCTTATAAGGGGAGCAGGAAGAGAAAGAGATTGCTGTCTCTCTTTCCTTCTCTCTCTCTCCTCTGCCATGAGAGACGGGCAGCCATCTGCAAAGCTGGAAGAAAGTCCTCTCTGAAAAACTGAATCAGCCAGGACAGGGATCTTAGACTTCCCCACCTCTAGAGCAACAGAAAATACATTTCTGTTTTCTAAGCACCTAGTTTATGGTGGTGGTTATGGCAGCTTGAGCAAGATGAAGACTAAGTGGGTCATGGTATCAACTCAGTAGCTCACAATCAGCATTTTTAAAAAGGAAGGATAGCCTTTAAAATGTCAGAATGCACTGCATATAGTAAAGTTACGCACTTTCATCAAGTTCTGTTTGTGTGTCTGACCTGGATCATGTTGTAAAATGTATTTCTTCTAGAGTTGGTCAAAAGGTTAAAAAAGAAGCAGTTGCTATAAAACAAAACAAACATGACTTTCAGAGACTAACCTGAGGCACCCTGCTAGCACCTGAGAGATTCAGACCTGCAAATCCTCCAGCAGAGTGGGCAGGGGTTCACGGGGCTGTGAGAAACCTGAGTCCAGCAGTGACACACAGCAAAAGCTTTAGACTGGTCAAGACTTCCAGTCTTTTCTGCCGAGTGCTGACTCTTTTGAACTGAGCTAGAGACCCATCGGTTACCTGAATTCTGAGCAATCTGAGGAGGACAGCAAGTCCTCAAGAGGTTTCCTGCGCAGTGGGGCTATGACAAAAATGACACAATAATATCTCTATCTCCAGTCGGTTGAAAAGGTTATATTAGTTAACAAAAGATTTTCTTGAAGATCTTTGTAAGGAGAAACCAGAATCCTCAAAATTGTGTCAGGGAACATCTTGTTTCCCAATACAAGTCCTTGCACAGTGGAGGGAGCCAGGTGGCAGTGAGGAAGTCTACACTTAAGAAACTCAGAAAGGTTACAGGTAGAAATCGATTAATGACTCAGTGAGTATACTGCGGGAGGGGTTTCTGTCGTGTAAAATGCATGTCACACTGCTGTTTTTCAATAACCTCAAGATTTCTACCCTCAATTCTGTACTAGGACAAAGAGTAAATATGCTCTCTTGGGATATTGTACTGGCAAATCCAAACAAGGAAGCTCTTGTTTCAGCAAAGTGTGTTTTTTTCCCCCTTTTCCATCATGCTACAGGTATCAGTGTCGGTACTGGTTGTGACAGCCCAGGGTTCTGTTCCAAAATAGCTGTTAAGAGCTCAGTATTAAATGAAATAGTAAGGAAACTGCTGCCTCAGTTAGCTTTATATGAATTGGAGGAGGAGGGAGAGACGAGAGGTGACGGCCTCCACTTTACCTGCAGTAGGTTCCCTAAGCCCTCACGGAAGTCTCGTGAGACCAGACACCGCCTGCAAGATCTTTCTCCCAGATCACATTTTTGGGACTCCTCTCACCAAAAGGTGGGTTGCATGTCTCCTCCCCTTGCATCTGAGGTCGTCTTGGCGACTAGACTGTAATCAACAGAATACAACAGAAGCGACACTGCTTCCAAAGCTGAATCAGGGAAGAAAAAGGCCACCCGGAAAGCCCCCGCAGCTTCAGTTCCTCTTCTTGGGGTGCTTGTTCAGGTGAAGCCAGTTATCATGTGAGAAGTTCAATGACCTTGAGGCCCTCATGCCAGAAAGGCCATGTGCAGGAGCCCCCATCAGCAGCCTACATGAGCTCCCAGCGCTCACTGTCAGCCGTGTGAGTCACCGTGGACACCCCACCCAGCCAAGACATCAGATGATGTTTGACTAGTCAGTGTTTGACTTCAACCAAATGAGAGGCCCAGGAGAGCGCTTCCCAAATTTTAGAGGACTAAAAATTAGGTGGCTGTTTTAGCCTGATACATTTTGTTTTAAGTTGTTACTGAGTTACTGAGACAAAACAAAGTTACTATGGTTAATGAGTTAACAGTAAGAGGAACACCCATTGTATTACAAGCAAAGAGCCCAGCCAGATTGTAAACTTTGCAAGGATAAAGTCACATTCCTTGTGTTCCTTCTCACAGTCTCAGGGACAGGCCTGTAACAGGTGCCCAGGGAGTCAGTAAGCAAACAGTACCCCACTTAGAAATTTGAAAAATATCTTACTGGTCTTGTACTTTCAAATAAATTAGCTTTATTTTAAAAAATCACAGAAATAGAGAAAATTTATTAAGATTTCGTGACGATATAAGTGGTAATGTTTTCTGGTTAAAACTAAAACAAACACTACAAATTAGGACTTTTTCTAACTACGGAGACCTCAGAACACAAAAATACATATAAAAGCAAACTGTGGCTAGCTTAATAACAGGAACTATGCTTGCTTGGCAAATCCACTGATTAGAATCATGTTTATTCTTCTTTCAGCTACGATTATTTGTTTATTTGGATGGCAGATCCCCTTGGGTCTAGATTTAAGGATCACAGTCAGTGTGTGACTTCTCACATCATACACTGGGACACTCCCAAACACACACACACACACACACACACACCTCAAAGTTTGCCTCAGCACTTACAAAGTGACCTGAGGCAATTTGCAAAATGGAGAAAAAAATTGTCAAATAGCACAATTAGAAGGGCAGAAGCCACTTAAAAGGAGCAAAGGGTGATGTGTCCAGGTGCAAGAGATGGGCTAATTGCCACCATTGGGAAAGAACTTGGTCCTGAGGTTATTGTCAGTTATGACAAAAAAAGCATGTCAGGTGTATGACCTGACACTAGTTTTGTCTCTTCAGGCAAACTATCCCAGTAACAGCAAACTACTGTTACTGGGATATCTGTAGAGCAGACAAAGTCTCCAGCCACAGCTTTGGACAAGGCATAGGAAGACATACTCAGATGGGTCATTTGTGCTCAGTCACTTAGAATAGCTGAGGATACAGCCAGGAATCCAGACGCACAGGGGTGTGGGGGCAGGGAGGACATCATAACTGGTGCCACTGTGATCCTGCCCTGACATGGTAGGTGTCCCAATGCCAACAGTGAAGAGGTTTTCAAGGGCACAGTTCCCTGGCAGCAAGCAGCTCTCTGCTCCAAGGAGACCTCATAAGACAGCCCTCCATCCCTTCATCTCCAGCCCCCTAGGGCACACTGCACAGCCTCCCGCTGCTCTTGTCCTTCTGCTTCCCTAGTGTTTGGGGTCATGGCTCCCAATCAGACCCGCACTGTACAATTGGCCCACCCAAAAAGTCAAGAACCTTCTCTGTGCCCTGTCATCTCTCACCAACTCCTTTAACCATTCAGTAGGTCCAGTGATCAGAACAACAAAAGCAAAGAGCAGTCAGGCGCCGAGATGAGTCCCTCTTTCTTATGAGCCCTTCTCATGTGGCTGGGGGAAGGGAGAGTGCTCCTTCCGGTATTCTGAGGAAGGGAGTAGCTCTCCACCTGGAAACCCTATCCCAAAGTCTCTAACAAATTCCATGAGCTCCTTTGATGTAGGCTGGCAGTGATGCCAGAGTTCTTGTTTGCAGGGTCAAAGAATGAACTTAGCAAATAGTCAAGGTAGGAGAGCCAGGGCAGAGGCTTTTATTGAGAGATACAGTGAGAGGAAAGAAGAGCTCCTGGCTCACGCCAGGAGGGGACAAGAGAGCCCGGGGTGGTGCATTGTCTAGGGGATTTAAAGGCAGTTGAGGATTTTGGGGAACTGATAAAGGGCTTAGGCTGTGGACTTGTTAAAAGTGGCTTTAGGATGTTTGTCCTTGAAGAGATATTAAATCCCTTTTAGCATGCTAAAAGTGAATCTTACACATGATTACAAACAATTAGCATAGTAAAAACACGGGCTACTTTCCTTTATCTGGGGAGTATCAACTGATCTCACTGAAGAATGACTCTAGAGCTTAATGTTTAACACAGAGTTTTGGTAGGGGCTTTCCTTGCATGTAGTTACATTGCTCTGACTGCAAATATCTTGCCTTGCTTTTTCTGGAGGCCCTCACCCTACTCTGTCTAAGCCCATGGTCCCTGTCTCAGCAGGAGGAGAAGGATGATAAGACTGGCCAGAGGAACAAAGCTGGTTCTGTTCCCTCTGAGATGTGTCTGGCAACACTTGAGTTTCTGGGTAGTATTTATCTGCTTTGGTCCATCATTCAAACACAACAGAAGCCTGTGTAACATTCTGCTTATTAAGCAATAAGCCCCAGTTACTCTCTGTTTCAGTCTGGTTATCTGCCTCCGCTTCCAGACGGGGACCTCCTTGAAGGTAGACATTATGTCTTATCAACTCACATCTAACATATTAATGAATATTTCAGTGAAAGACATGATTGGGATTTCATATACCTTGAAATCTTTACTGCCAGTTTTCATTTTAGCAGAGTTCTAAAAACTCTGATGCAGGTTCTAAGAACTAATTACATTGGTGTTTCGGAACTTGTTGAAAATCTGAATCAGGAGAAATATGTTCTTAGGAAAATCAAAGGCTTACTGTGTGTCACTAATAGAATCAGAGAGGATCCCTTCACCTGGCCTGTTCCAAAGTACTGCATCAGGAGTCTGGAATAAAAAGAGGGGTTGACTAGAAGAAGGAGATAATTTCCTAATAGGTATGTCTCCTTTTGTCACTGGAAGTGGAATCAGAAACAACCTCAGAGTGAGCAGAGATGAGTCTGTCTGCCCATGGGGACTTGTGTGTAAGTGGTCCCCCAGAGACTACATATGTCACCCAGTGGCTTAGAACAACGGATGGATATCAGGAAAGTACAAAGCAGGTATGGTCCTTGCAGAGGCAGGCTTGAAAAGGGCTGAAGCATTCCCTTTAACTCCTCATGGAAGTTTGGTTTGTGTTTCTAGAGAAGAATCTGACTACTGTTACTAAGGGCCTAAATACATTACACTTTAGATCCAGCACTCCTAGGAATCATTCCTAAAGAAATTATCAGGAATGGGGCACCTGTGTATGCAAAAGGATGCTCATCTAAGTGTGGTGATTCAATTATTGTATTAATTAATACAATGGGATATTATGTAATTGTTAAAAGTTACATTGTAGTGTGCATAAAATTGCAATAATTCCAGAATCTCTCGCCTGGCTTTAGTACATCTCCATATCAATAGGTAATTACAAGGGCCAGCAAGGCCTTATCTGGACCGGAGAGATTGGGTGGAGCTCTCTTCTCCTGCAGCTTTTTGGAGAGAAAGACAGGACACCTGCTTGTAAGAAAAAAATGCATTTCTTAAACTTTATTTCTCCCTTTGACTGATTTTGGTTTCAAAGGTATTTTACCCTGGGATTTTCCCCCCAGAGTTACAGTAGTTAATAAAACATGGGAATGCTCATGATACATTGAGAAAAGCTGGTACAAAATAGTATGTGGAATGATCTGCTTGTGTGAAGGATGTGTGGAAAAAGATAGGGAAAAATGTTAACAATGGTTATCTCTGGGGAGCAGAGAGATTATGGGCTGTTTTCCTTTATTTCCCATATTTTCTGTTTTCCCTATTTTTTTCCAGTAAATGTATACTAACTTCTGCAACAAAAGGAAACAACAAATGGTATTTTAAAGAAATAGAAATAAAGTCCACATGAATAATTAATTCATCACTTATGCCTGAAGCTAATAAGAATGAAAGAGATTTGACACAGAAGGTATTTGTAGGGGAAGAGAAGGATTACTAAAAGGGATTACTTCGTTTTGATGGTAAGAACATTCTTGGGTTGTAATCTGGAGGTAGGTCAAGTAACATACAAAGAATGTGCACGTGTGTGTGTGTGTGTGTGTGTGTGTGTGTGTGTGTGTGTGTGCATGCACAGGTGAAGTATGAAAAAAGATGATGAATTTAGGGGGATTTAACATGGCAATAATATATTGACAGGTAAGGTTCCAGGTTGACTTTGTGGCTCCCCTAAGTGATACATATCGTTGACATTTTTCCATGATCAGAGGGATTAAGAGCTTAGGCTCTTAAACTGCAGCTATTTTACTCACCAGCCATGTGACTTTGGCCAGTTATTCAGTCTCTTTCAATTGCTGCTTCAGTAAAATAGGAATGATAACAACACCACCCCCACCCACCACAAAGAGTTGTTTTGAAGACTGAGTGAATATACGTAAAGCACTGAGAACACAGTCTAGCATACACAAACAGCCCAGTCAAAGTTACCTGTTATTATTATTGTTAGTACAATCAGTTCCTGTAGCAGACTGTGGTGGAAAGTCCTAGCCCAGGAGTCAAAAAGTCTGACCTCGAGGACAAACTGCACTTTATAGATGTGTGGCTTGGACCAAGCCCTTACCTTTCAAGAAACCTCTTGAGAAAGATGAGGATAACAACATCTGCCTCCCTTTTTCTTCACAATGCCATTGTGGGGGTCAACTGAGGTACAATTATTGAAAATTCTGATCAATAGAAATAGGCTCCCACCCTTCTCTTCACACAGATTCAGTTTTTTCAAGACTCCCCTGTGGAAAGGATTATAACTTGGCATGCTAGGATGAGTCAGGGCTCTGGGATAATAACCAGGTGTCTGTTATAATAGCTTTTAAACTCTGTTACCAACATGGTAGAAACATCTAATGCGGTTAGAGTAGCTCATCTGTGAGAATCTGCTGTGGAAACGTGGCACCCAGTACTTTCTCCTTTTCCTATAATCAGGACAAAACAAAAAGCACTTACGTGCTCAACAAAAAGATTTAGTTAAATGAATTTCTGTCCATATGTACAATAGGATGTTTTGTTAGTAGTAAAATAACATTTTAGACGTAGACTTAATGAAAAGGGAAATTGCTCATTACAGATTAAGTCAACAAAGCATGCTCATAAAGACACGTCTTTATAAATTACGTGGTAGAGTATATAAAGAAAAAAAGATATGGTTAATTTTTAAACGGGAAAACACATCTACCGAAGTCCTGCTGTATGGAAAAGGGTTTTGGAGGTGGGCTATAAAATGAAGTTAGTGTAAGAAAAACTATAACAAAACCCAGAACAGGTAGAAGTCAAATGCTTTTTTAGCAAACTGGGACAGAGCAATTTGTTTACTAGAAAAAACGTCATAGTTATATTGCCAGAAGGATTAAGAATACTGCAGACAGACCAGATGGGGCTTTCAGAAGGAAATCAGCCTTGTAATGTGCGGTGTGTTCTCTTTCAGATATTCTGCTTGAGAACAAGCAGGCATCCAGAGTAGAAGTCCCTCACTACTTCCCCCATCTTATCGTAGCTTCCGAGTTCGCCTGACCCCATAGTCATCTTCAGAGCCAGCGTGATGGAGAAAGATCAGGAAGCAACATGGTCCATTAGCACACCCAGGGCATGCCCACTGAGCCCATACAAGAAGGAGCTCGGGAGGTGTCCCTGATCACCTTGCTGATGGAATTTTTGCCTAACCCTCGGAATACAGAAATGCTAAGGCCTACTTAGAGACAAGAGAGGAGTGAATTTCCATTCAGTGGGGGAAAAGGGAAGGTGAGATAAACATTGGTAATCTGCTAATTGTGGACATTTAGGCAGTAAGGGATCATCTCCCATTAGAAAGTGGGCCTATCTGCCCCGAGAGCTATTTATCCACCTTTCCCCTTTCCAGAGAGTAGCTAGAGATTCATCCTGTGGGACAAAAGAGGCTGAAATAAGTTGATGAAATTGATTCCAGAGGGATTAAGTGGATTCTCTGTTTTAATATGTCCAAATGCATCTCAGATTGAACTAAAATTTATTGATTACTATAGAAGACTGAGTGTGTTAATGGCCCAATTATTTTCCCTCTCTATATCCATGTCCCTTGCCATGTGGCTTTGCAATTCCTTCTGCTAAAGAGGCAGCCAGCATCCCCAATCATTAAATCTGGGCTAGGCTGTGTGACTTGCTTCAGTTAACAGAATAGAGTGGAAGTGATGGTGTGCTCCGAGCCTTGGCTTCAGAGAATGTATGTGTTTCCATTGGTCTCTTGTGCCTGTTATCACCATGACAACATTTTGGGGCTAACCTGCTAGAGAATGAGACATAAATGGAACAGAGTTGAATCATCCAGTCATCCCAGTCAAGGTCAGCCTACATCAGCTGACAGCCAGCCTAACCCCAGGTACATATATGAGTCCAGTCAAGATCAGCAGAGCAGTGAGCTGAACCCCAGCTGACCTCAGATGCATGAGTAATCAATGTATCATTGTACGCCACCATAGTTGCATGTTTGTCTCCTACACTGTTGTGTATTGTTGCAACCACAGATAACTGGTACAATTACCTGCCTCTCAGTGCTCAACTCATCACCATCTAAACCTCCGAATCATTTGTAAGAGACCTATCATTATTTCTAACTCTGCAGATGAGTAAAATGAGATACAGTGAAATTAAGTGATTTGTCCAAAGTCACAAATATAATAAATCAGGGAGCTTTTATATTCCAAGCCCAGGGCTCTCTCCAATGTACTATAGATGAATTATGAGAAGGCAGAATATTAATATCATATTTTTAATTACTATGAATGTAGACTGACAGCCTGGGTTAAAATCCCAGCCCTCCCCCATTTACTAGCTTTAGAAACTTTTGCAGGTTTCTTAGCCTTTCTATTAAATGGGGATTAATTATATCATCTGTCTTGAAAGTAATTCAAAATACTTACTGAGTGATGTTTATGTCCCAAACACTGTTTTAAGTGCAGGGGGTCCATAACTAATCAAAAGTGGAATTGTCTGGAGGCAATAATCTATCTCTTGCATGTTTTGGGAATAGTCTAAACTTCATTAAAAAAAGGAGGATTTGGGTTTAAACAAAACATCTTATTTGGAAACATGAAAGAAGAAAGATTTCTCTGATTAATATTCCCAGCTGAACTCCCCCATTTGGGGTTAGGATTTGCAGAGAGGTGCTTGGGCGCAATTTTGGGATCTCAGAGCAAAGGAGACCAGCACCCTACTACCGCAGGACTTCTAGAGGATTCATTTATGGGAAAATGTTGAAAAATCCCCATGTCCTGAGAATCACATGACGACATCACTAGATCTAAGGGGTATGATTTCTACTATAGTGGACATCCCATGAGAATTTATGTCAACAGTTGAACCAATGACAAGGTTCCGGCCCTGCTTCCCAGCATCTCAGTAATTCATTCTAGAACTCTGACATAAATTCTGGGAAGGAAACATCTTAGAGACCCCCATTTAAATTACTCTGCTACTAGAGGGACAGAACTTCAAAATGCAAATTGTTCCAAGTTATAGGAAATAAAATTACATATTTTTTGAACATTCAACTTTGAAGCCTTAGATTCTCACACTCAAAATCCAACAAGTGTTAACTGTTGTTATCATTGTTTCTTGTAAAATGTAAAATCCAGCACTTTCTATAGAACAGACAGCTAGCTCTCTACCAAAATGTGTGCTCCCCGCTCTGAGATATGGTGCTTAACTGGAAAGCAGCTGCCCAACAGGAGACTACATTTCCAGATTAGTTCCCACCCATTGAGTGGAGGCAGTGCGTGTCCTGGAGACCTAAGAGTCTTCTCTATTTTTTCTTCCCTCGTTTGCCATGTACACTGAGGAGGAAATGGAGGCTCCAGGAAAGGCAGAAACACAAAATGGAAGGGTGAACTCCTCAATGTCATTTGGACCCCATCCTCTGACCAGGAACCCCAGCATTAAATTGTTATGTGAGTAAGAAATAAATGTCTTTGATGTTGAACCACTGTTATTTGGGGGATTATTTATTACAGCAGTTACTATTACCCCAATTAATACAAAATTGCCCCCACAAATCACAAAGTAATTCAAGCAAGAAGCAATGTCTAAGTTTTAAGAGACTAACTCCTAAAAGAATGAGTTCACCTTGTGTCAACATGTAGAGCTGATGCTGGATCAATTAGAGGTTTCTGTGGTAGAATTCTCCCTAAAATAGCGCTGCATAAAGGTGTTTGTGAAGGAATCTAAGAATCATGTGCAGAGAATCCTTAGGTTTAACACAAAGTCCCCAAGTTTTATACAAAAGAAGAGTCAGCTAGTCAGATGGAGGTATAATTTATAGCCAGACACCACAGGCTGCCCCTGCCCCAAACCCTTATTGATGCCAAAAGATCTCCTTTGTTTATTACAGTTGCATTGCTATTGGAAATGAGCTTCTTTTTTTCAAACAGGTGTGAACTGTACAGATTCTATTTCTAGTGTCACTTGTTATTTTCACATAAAGAGGGTTGCCTCATAGCATGGCTTCCAAAGCTAACATGAACTTATTGTTCACAAACCCACAAAAACTGTAAACTGTAATTCAGAAATTTGACTTGGTCGTTCCTGTTAAACCTCATGAGCACAATGATTTCTTTGGCTCAGTGTTTTCCTTGCCATAAACTTACCCTCATCAGGAGCCATTGACATTTTTAGAGCTGTATCTCCATGGATACAGCCCAAAAGGACTTCAGTGACTCACCCAGGGTCATTAACATCATATACATAGAGCCAACTCTGCATTTTCTCCTGCCATTAAACAATTCATCAAAGACAATGGTTGCCATACAGAGAGTCTCCATGGTAGGAGATCAACAATAAGATCACAGTGAACCCTAGTTCAGAAAACCCACTATGTTGGATGCTTAAGATCTTCAGTAGACTGATTCCAACTAGAGCTACAAATTCTTCATTAAGCCAAATCAAGTATTGTAAATCCATTGAGACCATCAATTGAAGAATGGATATGGTATAGCCACATGGAATATTATACCGCAATGAGGATGAACGAACTTCATTTACTTCTGACCACATGTACAAATTTCACAAACAATACTGAGCAAAAGAAGCTGGAACAAAACAACACGTTCAAAAACATGTTATACATGTTATATGTTCAATACATGTTATGCAAAGTTCAAAAACAGGCCAAATCAATCTATTGTGTTAGAAGTTAGAATGGCGGTTACCTTTGAAGGTTGGGTAGTGACTGGAGGTGGGTACGTGGGGGCCCCTGGGGAACTGGAAAAGTTGTTTTCACACCTGGGTTCTCGTTCCCCAGGTGTGTTCAGCTTTTAAAATTCACAGAGCTGTGCTTAGTGTGTATAAAATACGTCCATCAAATGTTTACTTAAAAATATAGCAAAACACTTAAGGAAACCTGTAGAGAACCTCAAAGTTTAGAAATCCCAGGTAACGAATCATTACTCTTCATATACTTTTTGAAAAATTCCCTCTTGGATTTTGTCATATGTTGCTAATTAAAATCAACCAGGTTAAAACAGTTTTACAAAAGTGGGGTTTGGAGAGATGTATTTATAATTGCACTCCTCTTCTGCCTTTCTCACCTCGTTCAGTTTTTAGTATAAGCAATTGTACCTATTTTAAAGGGGTGGCTAAGGTTCCGATGTGGTCTGTACTTCATAGACAATGTACAGACGTAAAACCAGGCCTTGCGTCATAGTGTTAAGCACTCTTGGTTGCTATATGTTCAAAAAAGTCAATACTGCACTTAAAATATTATCTCCAGCACTCCAGTGGGAACGAGAGGCGACTAAACCTTGGACCTCAACCCATTGCTTTCATTATGCTTCTCGTTGGATTCTTCTCTAGTGACACAAATAAGTCACAATCAATATCTGTGAATCTAACACTTTAAAGCTTTATTTCACCACCACCAGCATCCCTACCAGCCATGCTGTTATGGTTACAGTAATAGTTGCTTGCTGTCATGACTTCATGGTTCAAGTAATTATTGCTGGCAGGATTGCTCCATAACAAATTACCCCAAAGCATAGCAGCTTCAGTTTTTTGCTCTTGATTTTGTGAGTCAGGAATTTGGAAATGGCCCAACCGGGCAATTCTCTCTTGGGGTCCCTTGGGCAGTTGCCATCAGATGTTGGCTGGGCAGCCGTCACCTGCAGGCTCGTTCACTCACTGTGTGGCAGGTGGTGCACGCTGCCAGCTGAGCTCAGCTGAGGCTGATGACTCCGTCGCTGACAGGTTCTGCCACAGCACGGTGGTCTCAGGGTAGTCAGTTTTCCTACAGGATGCCTAACTCCTCACTTCCCCACACTGAGTGTTCCCTGAAAACCCAGGGCAACTAATGTTTTAGATGTCATGCAGCCTTGCTTATGCTGCACTGTTTGTTATAAGTGAGACTTGAGCCCACCCAAATTCAAGGAGAGGAGATTAGACCCCACCTTTCTTAATACAAGAAATAGCAAATAATTTTCAACCATTTTGAAAAGCGGCCATACTATGTGACCAGGATAATAACCAAATGAAATATAATTGACTGCCTTCCTTATACTGATGTTCTCTGGGGGGTTTTGCCCAGCATGCTACAGGTAGTTATAGAAATGCAAATCAACTCATCGAATTCCTCCACTAGATTCTTTATCAAAGAAGCCACAGCATGCTCCCAATTACTGAGAACAGATTTTGATACGCATTGATCCAATTAACATTGTAGGAGAAGCATTGTTAAATCCACCTGCTCATTTGAAGAAACTGAAGCACAGAAACACTCCCAATCACCTAGCTGTTTTGTTGCAGAGCTAAAATATGAACTTATGCTTTCTGACTCTAATTCCAGTATCTACAACTGTGACTCAAAAAGTTTAGAGTGTAAATGAATTTCAGTCATTTCAGTGACATATTCTGCACCAAGTACCTGGCTGCTTTGGAGATGAGTGTATCTTACTTCCTAGCACTGTGTCCTGGGATGTTTTGACCCATTTGTTGAAGCCGGACATTGAACCCATGTTGACTAAGTATTTGCTGCTCTTCTGAGGGAATAAAATGGAATAAACAATCTTTAGATTCTTAGAATGGCAACAGAACCAGGTACCCAGGCCAGAGAAAATTTATACTGGATTTCAAATATCTTTATCAATTGCCTAGCTGAAGGAATTGGGGATTAATACGGATTAAAACAGCAAGCAAAATGAAACTAAATGGAGTTCCTGAGGGCTCAAGGAACCAGACTAGAATTCAATAAGATCCTGGGCAAATTAAAAAGACAGCTTGTTAGAAATGAGATATTAAAAAAACGGTGGAAGCAAATGTTCATTTCTATGAAAACCCACATAGCTGCGAAAGTGGGTAAGAACAGTTAGACACACTGCTGGGGACACTCACGCCAGTGCCTGAGAGCACCACGGGAGGGTGGCCATCAGCGACATTAATTTCAGCTGTGGAGATCATGGGAGAGACTAGGAAGTAGTACCTCAGTATGTAGGGGGTTTCTCTGACCTGCTCCCCAGATTAGATCATTTACCCTTGTAATACATACTCAAAGTTCCTTTATCTTCTCTTTAGTGGCCTTTTGTCACTATTGTAATTTTTAAAATTTTGGTAAAAATTTTGGTGACTCATATTGTCTTCCCACTATCTCAAAATGGTCAGTTCCATGAAAGCCAGGTCTGGATCTGTTTCCATTATACATGCAGTGCCTACCATGATGCCGAATAAGTAGCTGGTGTCTTCTCAATGTTTACAGAAAGAATAAATTAGTATTAGGATGAGAATAATGTAAACCACGGGTCAGCAAACCGTGACCCACTGACCAAATGTGCCTGCCACCTGGTTATGTACGATTTGTGAGCTAAGAATTGTTAGGTTCCCTTTAACACACAGCCTTGAACTGTCTCCAGGTGCAGCGGCTTCTCATCACTTACAGCAGCTGCATCTGGGGGTAGCAAAGTCCTCTATTGTCTACAGCAGTTTCTAAGTCCCCCACAGCAGTTTCTAGGTTCCCTATCGTCTGCGACAGTTTCTGTTTCTCAGAAGTCACAAGGCCATCATCCTGCTCATCAAGGCCCTAAATTCCTATATAAGCAGCTCTCCCCTTGCTGCTGCTGCTGCTCTCTCTCTTTCGAGACAGCCACTCTGTCTGTTTGTCTTGCAGGGAATAAAACCACGCTGACGGAGTTCTCATGTCCTTCTTTGTGAGCAAGTAAGCTGGGTAGCTAAAGAACCCTTTCAAGAATGGTTTTCACTTTTTTAAAAGGTCAAAAAAATTAAAAGAAGAAAAGTATTTTGTGACATGAAGACTACATGAGATTCAAGTTTCAGTGTCCACAAAGAAAGTTTGCTTAGAACACCACCAGGCTCATTCATTTACATATTGTCTATGTAATTTGTGGCTTTTGCAGTTTAGTGATCTTGTGCAAAAACAATAGCATTGAGTAGTTGTAACAGAGATCATGTGGCCCACAAAATCTAAAATATTTACTACTTGGCCCTTTATATAAAATATTTGCTGACCCCTTGATAAAATCAAGTTTTTATCATTTTTAGGGCTCCATCCACAGAGAACATATTCCTAAGCTTTCGGTTGAAACTCAATAGTTAAAGTGATTTTTGTATCCCCCACATTGAAATATAGAAATAATCACTATTTTCTAATAGGATGAAGGTTATAAAAAAAGAAACTGCTTAACTCTCCAGAATAAAGGAAACACTCTGAGTACATTAATTAATATTAGGATGAGAGTCATGTAGGCTAGGGTTTGGCAAGACTATGAGGTTTGGACTCATGTAGAACTGGGCTCACGTCCTCTAGACATGTAATCTTAGGCAATGTAATTCCCTAATCCTCAACTAACCTTTCTGTAAAATGGGGAAAAAATTATCTTCCTTCTAGGGTACGATGGTGATTAAATATGATGTGATAGACACGTTTTGTGTGTGCTTGCCTATCCAAAAATCCTTTCTTTGAAAGCTGTTTCCACAGCTCCAAGAGCAACCTGTGCAGTCCTTTCTACCTTCTCTCCTCTGGCCACAACTGATTGCACAAAGCGGGGACACCTACTGCAAAGTCTGTCCTGGGCCAACTGGATCATTTCCCCTGAAATATTAAGAACAGGACGTAGAAAGTCTAGTTAGTCCATTTGAGGCACGTGGATTTGAGCTATCTCTTTGGGCCAGAAGGAAAGGTGGAGAAGAAACGGGTCTGCAGACTGAGCATAATTCATACATGCCAAGACATTATGTGGAGAGAATGAAAGTAGTCCCTCCCTGCTGGGATGGAGCCCTCCTGCACCTATTCTGTGTGGCTGTTGGCATTCTCTGCTCATGAATGCAAGTCTAACATCCTAAGCCCTGCCCATGGAGCCACCTCATCTCCATCTCCAAGCTGCATACACATCTCACTCCCACATCTGTACCCCTTATGGACAAGCCGCAGAAACAGGAGAGGTACAGGTCCCTTGTATTTCACTATTTGCGCTGAACATTTGCTGCCGACCCCTTTATTTGAAATTCTCCAGCATCAGAGCATGTGACCAGGAAAGAAAACAACACAGAGATGGGTGACCCCCAATCCCATGAAACCAGAACTTTGGAACTGGAGCAACAAGACCAGCAAGTCTCAGGAATGGTGTTGCTGACAATAGATAGCTAAAAATCGAAGTTCTCATTGTGGCTGGTGTAACGGCTCCCTGACTGCCTACCCTCAGAGGTCTGAGTCCCTTCTGCGGCTGCAAAGCGGGATATATGCAGAAATTTATGAGAGAACAGAAGCAAAGGGGCCAGAGATTTCTCTTGCCACAGATTTGTCAGAGAAACATGTGGCAGCTTGGGGAAGCCCCTAATTCTAACAACTTGCCATTTCTGAGTTTTGCTGCCTTGGGTTCAACCTGACTACCTTTTTGCCCTTGGTTCAGGGAGATATTTATGCAAAAGGTTGCTTTTAAGACCAGTTCTAACAGACTTCAGTCTCTTGCCACAAACATGCCCTGACTGAAACAATTTGTAAAGTTCCTGGCATATAATTGTTCAACAATGTAATGATTGTTATTACTTTTAAAAATTATTACTAATTGGCATTATTGCTAAGAAGTCTAATGCCATAGTTTCTATAGATTGTATACTGCAGTATGTAGTCATAAAATTACATTTTTGGGACATGCTTCAGAATAATTCCACAATAAAACTTTTTTTGAAAAACAGGAAAAAAGAAATAGATAAAGCAAGTTTGACAATATCTTGGTAATTGCTGAATCTGGGTGATGGGTTGGATGAGAATTCATCGTACTATTCATTCAACTTGGCATATATTAGAAAACTTCATAAGAAAAAAATCATATTAAAATTACTTTATAGAGTTAAAATAATTATCTTTTAAACATATTAATTTGCTTAGACAAAGGCTATAAAATCCAGTTCATCATGCATACTCTAAAGAAAACTTTAAAACATTTCATTCTTTCAAATATAAAGGAGATCTAAATAAATTAAAAATAAAAATAAAGGAGACCTATCTTAGATAACATGGACTGACTGAGAGATAGGGAAAAGGGCCAAAGGATGGCTTCAGATCCCTGCTCCCTACTCCCTTGCCCCACAATACATTTTTCAGGTCTGTACTACACTTTGTTGGAAATTGAAGTGTTCTCCCAAAAACAAAGGGCAAGATATTCTCCTTCCCAAGAATACTTAGAAAACCATCCATAATCTAGAATGTGTCAAAGAACTTGGGATACTTCCTTAGACCCCAACGTGGGAGAGTAAATCACATTATTGATTTCTTCTTTTTCCAGTGCAGGATGCCAGTGGAAATGAGTGATTGGGTGTCTGTGTGTTCGAGTATCCTGTTCTGTGGTGGGTAAATCAGCTTCTGGAAACTCTCTGGGTCTCCCCTGCCAGTTGCTGTCTGTAAGTACAACCAACTGCCTACCAGTCATGGTTGATGAAGTCCAATTGCTCACAAAACTTGGGTTTTCCTAGTTTAGAAAAATGCAAGAAACAAAGACCAGATATGGGAAATGTGAGAAATAAAGACCAGCCTAAGCCAGGGTATCACTTTTCAGCTGCAGATTTGAGACCAAGGAAAGGAAACATGGGACGGAAGAGGCCAAAATCAAAGGTGCCAGCAAACTGAGCTCAGAAGTCCTCTTTACGGGCCCTGTGCGCTCTGCTCTAGAGGCAGCAGGAGGGGAAGCTGCCTAGCCATCCCTGAGGGAGAGGCAGCCCGAGGTCAGCACAAAGCCTGAGCAGAGGACGGAAGGAGCGATCTGGGATCCCTTCATTGGGCCACCTCACAAGTATTGCCTGAAACTTCAAATTCCTGCCCATTCAGGCTGGAGAACTGACATGAGGAACTTCTACTAGAAGAAAACATGTTTCTTGGTGGCAAGTCATCAGAAGTGGGTTACTGACAACCATCCTACAGAAAGGAGTAAGGCGGCACCTGGCCCAGAACCTGATCCGTGGGGGGTTCCCTATAAATCCACTCCTTCATTAGAAAAAATGCCGACTAGGTATCGACTATGTGATCTGTGCTAGCAAATTCACCCTTTAACCAAATAGACATAAGATCCTTGACCTCCTAGAACATAGAGTGTGTTGGGAACACTGGTACTCCTGCAGGTAAATGTGCAATTGCTAAGTGTGGTGAACAGAACCGCACCAATCTGAGGGGCTCGGGGAGTGTTTAAGTGTTTTGGGCCCACAGGCACCCAGTGGCATGATAGTGCGGTAACTAGTTCAGGCTCTAGAAAGAGACTCCCTGGGTACCAATCCCAGTTCTACCACTTCCTACCTGGGTGACCTTAGACTGGTTATTGAACCTCTCTGTTTCTCCGTAAAACAGTAATGATATCAAGAAAATGAATATGCGATCCAGCTTCAGCCCAGCCCCATGCCCCATAAAGCTGATCTCTAATGACTGTACCATCCAGCTCCCTTGCCCTCTGGCTTCTGGTTAGATTTGGCCAATGGGAAGCACATCCCAAAGCCATTGCCAAGTTCTCTTGTCTTGTGGCCCTTTTCCAGAACACTTACTAGCTTTAACATTCTACTGCGTGGGGCCAGTGAGTGGCAAAGGCTGTTGCTAGCAGGGCAACTTCCCCTGTTGGTTTTCCAAAACGGTGCCTCCCCTAAGCCCCCTTCAACCATATATTTTGAGCATACCATGTGCTGTACCCTGGGACCCTGGCCATAGTACCCTAAAACAATGCCTAGCCCTCAGTAAACAGCAGCTAAAATTATCCAAGTAAGTCTTTGTTTTGGATTTGTGCCGTGTCACCAAAAATGCCTCTGACCCACATTGAAAACCTACTACGAGGAGGTAGCCTAACTTTTCCCAAAGTCTCCAGGAACACATCAAAAGGATAAAAAAAAGTCAACAAATGCTCACATAAGGTAGCCATATGTGTGCGAAGCAGTAACGATTTTGATCACTCACAGCCTTTGCCTTATTTCCAAAGGTCAGTGTCGTTGTAAGAAATAAGAATGGTGTAGGCCCTTTGACAGTGATGAGAAAGGGGAGATTTTCCAGCAAAAGAACCCTAGCCAAATTGGAGTCTGTTATTTACCCACTTAAGACAGAAACTATCCTCTCTGGGCTCCTTGTGATCTAATCCTTTAAACCTTCTGCTGGCCCTGGAAACAATGTTAAGCTTCAGGATCAGGCCCTTTGGTTTTTTATAATCCATGGGAATTGAAAGATGATAAATTTGTGGAAAGGCTGAAAGTCTCTAACATGTAATGGGAGCCCGAGGGGGAAATAATTAGGATGGAGTCATGTAATTCCATGGACTCTTCTCGAAGCCTCTGAATTACATAAGTCCTGTGCTGCAGGTTCCCTCTCTGTACACCCCGTTTTGTCTTGGAACAGGGAATGAGGCAGAGGCAATGAAAGAAATGAAAAGAAAGATCTGTCCAAAATGACTGCCTATTAGCGTTTGCTACGAGTGGTCTGGTGGGGAAAGAATTCAAACTGATGACAGAAACAAGAGACAGGAATCATCATTAAATTGAACCTACTCGGGCTTTCCTGGCCTCCCCCACCCTCAGCCACCCTTGCCAAGGATAACTGACAGCTACGCATAACAGGAGCACATCTGGTCTGGCCTGAGTAATACAGATTTGTGGGGGCACATTAGTCCTAATTTACGGTGGCTGAGACTTCAACAGTGAAAGTAAGAGGATGAACAGAAAGTTCCTTTCATTTCAGCTATAACTGTCACTGTAAATAAGGCATCTACTAAGAGAATGGACTTTGGAGGAATGTTCCAGCAGTGGTTATGAAAGGCTTAGCAAAACCTCAGAAAATGAATTATTTCACTAGTTGTCAGAGGCACTGGCCTAAATTTGCCATCAAACCCATGCCAGGAAGGGGGCCTGTGAAGAGCTGGGTGGACACAGCTGCTCATGCTGTGAGCACTGCTAAAGGGTGGGTAGCAAGGAGTGTGGGCAGGTGTCAGAAAAGAGGGACACCCTCTACACCTGGGCCATGCTTGCGTCCTGCTTCTTCTCCCCTTCTCTCGCCTACGGTCTGATGAGACATTATCTGACTCATTTTTATTCCAACAGACTTTGTAGGAGCCTACACTGAGCCAGAAAGGAAAGATCATTGAGAGCCACCAATGACTTGCAAGCCCGGATAGCTCTGAATAATATCTGGCATAGAGTGAGGCTTATAAAATGTTCTCCAGACTCAAATGAAGTCAACTGGCAAGTTTTTGTCGTGCAGCAGACCAGTGCATGCTGGCGTAGTTTTAACTTAAGATAACCAGCACCCTGGTGGGCTTTTAAACCCTGAGAACAGACTCAACCCCAAGCAAAGAACAGGTGAATTCAGGTATCTGAAAAATTACTGGGGCCACCCTATTTCCAGGCTCTTGAAATTCCACTATTGGTAAATCAATCTGGGGAGAAAAGATTGCCTTCCCCAAAGGACTCCTCTGGGCCGCCAGTGTGTAAGATCTCACATGTTTACAGGACTTTGGATTTTTGTGTGTTTTCTCATCCTCTGACTTACTTAATTCTCAAAATTGTGCTTCAAGCTAGGTAGGATCTTTATTGGTAAACACTATACAGTGGCTCTGCCATTTTGACTTTGAGGAAATGCCTTTCAAGAAATTTGACTCAGGCATTACGGAACAGGACAGAGCATAAATTTATTTTGCAGAGAAGTTTCTTTCCTAACTGGAGAGGTTAAACAGTGGGAGGCCTTGGGACCCCTGGGTTGGGAGCCAGAAGCAGAACCCATCCAAGTTCTCCAAAAGAACTTTGGGCTTCTGCTTATGGTACATTCCAAATATTTAGTAAATTATTCTTAAATTTGTTTCAAACAGAGTCCTGGAGTTCTGATACACAGTACAGTCATTAGACAACCAACTGTATTTTAAACTTTAAACTTGCTGAGAGACTAGATTTTATTTGTCCCCAACCATTTAAAAAATGATAATTACATAACATAACATGATAGAGATGTTAGCTAACATTATTATGGTGATCATATTGCAATATAAATGTATTGAATCAATATGTTGTACACTTTACACTTATGCAAGGTTGTACTTCAAACACAGCTCAATAAAAAATTAACAACAAAAACTACAGAGCCTAGACCTGAACTAGAGAGAATGGATCTTAGAGCACCTCCCTTGGACAATGTCCATGCACTCTTGACAGAAGTGCTTTGAAAGCAGCTTTCTTTCCAACCAGTTCGCAGCACTGTTCCATGTTTGCAGTCTCATTGGGAGACTAATATCATGCTTTCTGCTGATCCTGCCACCTTGTAGACAGACTTCAGCGATGGGTATGATTGAATGTTCTGATTGGACAGTTTCCTGTAAAGCTCCTATGCAGAGCATGTGGGTACAACCCCACTTCCAAAACATTTATCTGCACATAGACAGAAACCAGTGGGCTTAGAAGGCAGAATAAAGAATGATTGCCAAGTATAGTTCTGGAATTCACCAGTTCATCAATTTAGAGGAAGCCGACTACATAGCTGTGGAGGCAGCACTTAAGTGTGCTTAAGAGGCATTCCTCCAGCAACATCTGCTCAGTTAGAATGCATCTTTGGATCTGTGCCTTCAAGTGTCCTTCACTACAGTTCACCCTTTGGCTTCTGGTTTGGACTGGCTTGGGCTAGTAATTTGTTTCCTCTGTCAACAGTATACCTTCAGCTTCCTCCACTGGGGCCTGCTTCCCCATTGCCTTCTTTCTAATGCTCACCCTGCCCCAGAAGTAACGCTTCAGGGAAATTCCACAAGCCATTCTCCATTCTGACCCAGACCCATCCTACTGTTCTCTTCACCTGCGGGCCAGGAAAGAGCTCCTGGAGGACGTCTGAACTCTGCTGATAGAGAACAGTATGCTCTACAAAGAAGGCATCAGAGACAGAGGAAAATATGCCTCACACAGCTTTTGTTTCTTGACTCCATCAGTTATCTATTGTGCAAAACAAATCACCCCAAAACTTCATGGCTTAAAATGGCAACCACTTTAGTTCCCAATTTTATAAGTTGATAATTGGACTGTGCTCAGCTGGGAGGTTCTTCTGGTCTCTGTGGCTTGGCTCAGGCATCTATAGACAACAGCTGATCAGCTAGCAAGTCACAACTATGAGGAGCTGGATAGTCTAAGATGGTCTTACTCATGTATCTTGTGGTTGGCTCATTTTTAGTTGGGGTTATGGGGGCAGATGAACCATGTGTTTTTCATCTTCTATCAGGGTAACCTGGGCCTGTCCATATGGCAGCTGGATATAGATCTGAGAGAGAGGAGAAGTATGGAAGACCTCTTGGACCATTAGTAAAACTAGCATATCACTTATATTAATAATAGCAAAAAATTTTAAATGCATGGAAAAAAAAACGCACAAAAAACTAGCATATCACTTTCACTGTAATCTATAGGCCAAAGAAAGTGAAAAGAGCCAGGCTAAAATCAAGTTGGGAAAGTAGACTCTTGGTGGGACTTTCTACTTAGGGAGGCAGATATAGGGAAGAGTAAAGTACTGAGGTCATTTTTGCATGGCTCAGAGATAAAATGCCTCAAAAACAGACATACTGATCAAAGCTGTCTTTTTTCCTAACCCAATTTCAGCCTCCAGAAGTTTAGAGAAGCAAAGTTACCTAACACAATTCCAACTGTGTAAATCAGCAAAATGGGAGTCAGAAATACTGGCTGATTTTTCATAAGGTAGTATTTCCCACTAAGGATTTCACAGGGTAAGGGGAGCTGTACACTACGCTGTACATATGTAAACAAAACCCCTGATCCAGCCAGCACAAGACCCTGGCATTTAAGGACAAAATATGTGCTACTTCTAGCACTTTCCCTTATGAATAAACCATTCTGTGCTGTTGCCTTTTGGGTCAGATCCCTGTATTTGTGGTTCTTGCCTTCAGGGTCAGCTCAGGAATGCCCAGATCTTTAACCAAACTGGATATACCAGCCTATCATTCAGTCTTCACAGAGAAGTAGATGGAACAAAGACAGACTTTCAGGCCTATTGAGATTTTGGACATTTTGTGTGTATGTGCGTGTGCTCCAAGGTACAGCCAATTGTGTTCCCAAGACTGAGGAAAGATATTTTCCCCAGTCATCTAGACTGAAGGAGGTGGGGAAGTATATGATCCATTCTATAACATCCTCATGTATGCCAGTGACTCTGCTTCAGCATACGGGTTGAGATGGGCCAGGCCCTTCTTCATCAGTACCAGAACTCTCTATATACAGTCTCCAAAACAACATCGTTCATGCCATCTCCCTATAGACAGTTCTGTGGCATTGCCTGGCTCTATGGGCTGCTGGACTAGAGTGGGGAAAATGGAAGTTTCTCTGGTCAGGATCCTTACCTGGCCCTAAACTACTTGATGATGTAACTGGCCTACTGCTAGGCTACTGCTTCCACATCTGAAAGCAATGAGCTATTACTGACTGAGTCACTTTATGAAGAGCTCTGCCCAGTGCTCTGGGTGGAGGCAGAGACAGGATTATAGACCTGCAGACTGTTGGATGCAGACATGATTCTTGTACTCGACCTACCATTGGGAGAATAAAGCTGGGTATAAACCCTTTCACCCAAAGAACGTTCCATTGTCATTTCTTGGTCTCACTGAATCCACAGTGAACTTTTCCTGGGGCTGAAACTCACTGGCAAGACAACTTGATAATATCTGATTGAGGCTCCCAGTTTGGTTTTCAATATGAATAGTGTTACATCTAACTCCTCCCCACAGATTTACTGTCTCCTATCAGATGGAATGGAATAATCAGCCACAATTACATGATATTAATCTCTGTTACTGATAAATTCTGTGAAAGAACACAATCCCACCTCCACACAGAACATTCCCTCACTCTATCTGGAGGTTTACCACAATTTTTACAACTGTATGTGGTGATTCTGACTTTATTTTGGTTCCAATTTCGATTCTTGTTCTCCTAAGAGTTAGCGAGGCCATGGTCCATGCTCTTGGGTTCTGGTGAGAATCCTCACTACCCTTAAACAGAACTTGAGTGGGTCTCTGACCTTTAAAACAACACAGTAACTCCTAAGTCACTCCTCCCAATTACTATGGATAGAGCAGGACCCTAGTGGTTAATGGTAGAATCAGGGACTATCTTTAAAATCTGTTAAATGGATATGGATGAGCTCTAGAAAGGAAACCAGGTAAATAACTTAGATCAAGTTTAATTATACCAACTAATTACATAGCATACAATTCTTGATGTAGAATAGGCTTTTAATAGTATTCTTCTTTACTTAGAAAAAATATTTATGTGTATTAGTCAGGGTTCTCTTGTGATAATGCTCCATAACAAACAATTCCAAAAATCTCCGTGGATTAAAACAACAAATATTTATTTTGCTATCACAGATCTGCTGGTTGACTATGGTTTGGTCATTTTCGGCTGGGCTGGGCTGGGCTGGACTGAATGTCAGTTTTGGATCTGTTCTATATTCTTGTTTCCAGGACTCATGGTTGAAGGAATAACAGCTACTCAGGACATACTCTTCTCACAGGAGAGAGCAGGAATGTAAGAGGCCAAGGCAAACTACCCAAGCACATTTAAAGGCCCTTCATGGACATCCTATATCAAGTCTATTCATATTCCGTTGGCCAAAGAATGTCCTTGGGCTGAGTCCAATTATCCAAGAAGAGGGGATTGTACTATGCCTAGCAGAGTGGGAGGCACTGCACAACAGCAAAGGGCATGTATATGTCATTTTATTCTTAAAAGGGAGAATACAGTTGGAAATCTATCACAATATGGACAATTTTAAACATATCCAAAAATAAATGGAATACCAAAATAACCCCCAGTGCACTGGTCATGTAGCTACAAGAATCATCTCATTACTGATCTTTTTCATTCTCCTTCACTCCCTTATATTTGCAAACCAACCCTGGAGACCATGAGTATCTTTTCAGGGGATAAAGTGAATCTCTATTTTTGCAGAACATGGGAGACTATTTAGACCTTCAAAAGTACAAAAAAAAGTAAAAGGGAGTGACTAGTAAATTAACTTGATGTGAAATAAAGCACAAGAACATATTCAACAACATTGAGAGTCAATTCCGAAATGTTGTCATGGGCACTTTACACTGAATATTGAACAGTTTCATATTTAACTGCCTGGTCTAGCTGGAATAATGAATACCACCAAAAACAAAAAGTAAACAGCCACTTTTAATCTAGTTCATGAATCCCTAGCGACAGGAGGAAGAAGAAAATTTGAAGCAACAGATTTTTAAAATGCAAACCACAGTTACTTTATCTGTGGATAAGAATTGTGCTGCTTCTGGCCAAAGCCTCACTTCCCAAGGATATTTACTTTTATCTACTGGGGCATTTTACAATATGAGACAATAGCAAAAATAAACTTCAAATAAGTTACAAACATCAAAGAACAAGACTTTAAAAAGTACAAAAATGAGAAATAATTCAGTGTGTGTTTATTAAAATGAATCACCAGACACACTGATTAAAATATCATTTTTAACTCATATTTAAAATAACATCTCAGTTTCTGAAGTGGCAAATGGAAATAAGTTTTTTAAGTCATGGGCATGATTAGTAAGCTAGGGCTGCCATAGTAAAGTACTACGACTGGATGGCTTAAACCTAGGAATTGTATTTTCTCATAGATTGGAGGCTGGAAGTCCGGGATCAAGGCGTTAGCACGTCTGGTTTCTCCTTGGCTTGTAGATTGCCACCCCCTCACTGTGTCTTCACACGGCCTTTTCCCTGTGTGTGCACATCTCTGGGGTGTCTCCCTGTTCTTATAAGAATACCAGTCATATTGCATTAGGATCCCACTCTTCTAACCTTTTTAAACCTTAAGTATCTCTTTAATGGCCCTATCTCCATCTGCAGTCACATTGGAGGTTAGGACTTTGACATATGAATTTGGGGGAGGACACAATTCAGTTCATAATCATTATTTCAGTCAGTAAGTATTGTTACAACCATTCAGAACCAAAGCACTACTGCTAATAATTAGCTAACAAAATAACAATGGGTTATAGTAAGAGTAACTAGCAGTATTAAATTAAATAGTGAATAGTATTAAATTAAATAATAGCATATATTATATACACTATTATTAATATATAAAAGTAATGGTAAACAGTATTAAATAAAATAAAATAGCAGAATTCAAGCTGGGGGGATTAAAGATGGCGGCGTGAGAGGTGAGACAGAGGCTTCCTCCTAAAACCGCATATAATATGAAAATAAAGCTACTACAACTACTCTTGAAAGAGCAACAGGAAAGAGGATGGCAACAAACTGCATACACCTGGAGACAAGAGCAGATCTCACAGAAAAGGGTAACGTACTAAAGCTGTGGTCCTGCGGGATCCAAGCCCTTCCCCCACCCCAGCTCACTGGCAGGAGGAACAGGAACAGAGCAGAGAGGGAGTGGAGAACTGGGACTGCTGAATACCTAACTCTGGAGATCTGCTCTGGGAGCACAAACCTACATTTCATGGTGCTTGCATGATACTCTTGTAATTAGGGGGTTGGAAACTTAAGACAGGCAGAATTCCTGGAGACACTAAGATTCCAGCTGCTTGTGAAAGCAGGGATCCATACCCAGCTGCTGGGGGACAAAAGAAAGGTGGGCAGTCTGAGAGACTTCCGAACAAAGAAGCCCTTAGCAAGAGGGCTGCTAAAGGAGCAAGGATTGCACAGAGCTTACTGCCCAGGAGAAAGGGCAGGTGGACAAAATTGTCTGGGTGCACTCTGCCTAGCAGGTTGGGAGTTTTCACGATCTTCAGGTGCGCCAGCTCCCTGGCTGCCTACACAGCTCCAAGAACCCCTTCTGTGACAGGCAGACTAGTGCGCCTTTCTCCTGGCCAGCCCCAATGGGCTTGCAAACTGGGAAACCCTATCCTGGCATTAGGCCAGCCAGAGGGAAGATCTGTCTAGAGCAACTAAAAACACAAAGCACAGAGGCTTATACCTGTGTGCTCAGCCCACTGGTTCAGGCAGTGGAGACAGGCATAGCAGCCAGGAACCAGGAAACAGCCCTTTCCTCCCCCGAGGCACCAATACCACTCCCATACAATCCCCGCATTGCTTCAGGGGCTGAGCAGCTCCAGAGAGTAGAGATACTGGGCACTAGAGGGCTCCATACACAAATATGAAACGCCAAAGGAACCTGGTCCAGACTAAAATTATGAATACAACTCCTGAGAAAGATTTAAATGATATGCACCTTATGACTTTCCCTGAAAGGGAGTTCAAAATAAAAATCATTAACATGCTCATGGAGGTACGGAAAGATATTCAAGAACTCAGGAATGAATTCCGGTCAAAGATCCAATCATTGAAGAACACAGTGGACGGTATTAAAAGCAGATTGGATATGGTGGAGGAGAAAATAAATGAAATAGAAACTAGAGAAGAGGAATACAAAGAATCTGAGGCACTGAGAGAAGAAAGGATCTCTAAGAATGAAAGAATATTGAGAGAACTGTGTGACCAATCCAAACGGAACAATATTCGCATTATAGGGGTACCAGAGGAAGAAGAGAGAGAAAAAGGGATAGAAAGCATCTTTGAGGAGGTGATTGCTGAAAACGTCCCCAATCTGGGGAAGGAGATAGTCTCTCAGACCATGGAGGTACGCAGATCACCCAACACAAGGGACCCAAGGAAGACAACACCAAGACATATAGTAATTAAAATGGCAAAGTTCAAGGATAAGGAGAGACTATTAAAAGCAGCCAGAGAGAGAAATAAGATGACATAAAAAGGAAAGCCCATCAGGCTATCATCAGACTTCTCAACAGAAACCTTACAGGCCAGAAGGGAGTGGCATGAGGTATTTAATGCAATGAAGCAGAAGGGCCTTGAACCAAGATTACTTTATCCAGCAAGATTATCATTTAAATTTGAAGGAGGGATTAAACAATTCCCAGATAAGCAAAAGCTGAGAGAATTTGCCTCCCACAAACCATCTCTACAGTGTATTTTGGAGGGACTGCTATAGATGGAAGTGTTGCTACAGTTTAATAGCTGTCGCCAGAGGTAATAAAACCACAATAAAGAAAATAGAACAGCTAATTATGAAGAAAATGCAAAATTAAATTAACTACCCCCAAAGTCAATTAAGGGATAGACAAACAGTACAGAATATAATACCTAATATATAAAGAATGGAGTAGGAAGAAAAAGGAGGAAACAAACAAACAAACAAACAAAAGAACCTTTAGATTGTTTTCTAATAGCATATTAAGTGACTTGTTAGACTTTTGGATAGTAAGGAAGTTAACCTTGAACCTTTGGTAACCACGAAAATGAAGCCTGCAATGCCAATAAGTACATACCTATCAATAATCACCCTAAATATAAATGGACTGAATGCACCAATCAAAAGACATAGAGTCACTGAATGGATAAAAAAACAAGACCCATCTATATGCTGCCTTCAAGAGACTCACTTTCAACCCAAAGACATACACAGACTACAAGTGAAGGGATGGAAAAAGATATTTCATGCAAACAACAAGGAGAAAAAAGCAGGTGTTGCAATACTTGTATCAGACAAAATAGACTTCAAAATGAAGAAAGCAGCAAGAGATAAAGAAGGACATTACATAATGATAAAGGGGTCAGTCCAACAAAAAGATATAACCATTATAAATATATATGCACCCAACACAGGAGCACGAACATATGTGAAACAAATACTAACAGAATTAAAGGAGGAAATAGAAAGCAATGCATTCATTTTAGGAGACTTCAACACACCACTCACTCCAGAGGACAGATCAACCGGATAGATAATAAATAAAGACACAGAGGCACTGAACAACACACTAGAACAGATGGATCTAACAGACATCTACAGAACTCTACACCCAAAATCAACAGGATACTCATTCTTCTCAAGTGCAAATGGAACATTCTCCAGAATAGACCACATACTAGGCCACAAAAAGAATCTAAATAAATTCAAAAATATTGAAATTCTACCAACCAACTTCTCAGATCACAAAGGTATAAAACTAGAAATAAATTTTAGAAAGAAAGATAAAGAAATCAAAAAGGCTCACAAATACATGGAGACTTAACAACATTCTCCCAGTTAATCAATGGGTTAACGACCAAATCAAAACAGAAATCAAAGAATATATGGAGACTAATGACAACAACAACACAAAGCCACAGCTTCTGTGGGATGCAGCAAAGGCAGTTCTAAGAGGAAAGTATATTGCAATCCAGGCCTATTTAAAGAAGGAAGAACATTCCCAAATGAATAGTCTAAAGACACAATTACTGAAATTGGAAAAAGAAGAACAAATGAGGCCCAAAGTCACCAGAAGTAGGGACATAATAAAGATCAGAGAGGAAATAAATAAACTTGAGAAGAATAAAACAATAGAAAAAAATCAATGAAACAAGAGCTGGTTCTTTGAAAAAATAAACAAAATAGATAAACCCCTAGCCAGACTCATTAAGAGAAAAAGAGAATCTACACACATAAACAGAATCAGAAATGAGAAAGGAAAAATCACGACGGACCCCACAGAAATACAAAAATCATAAGAGAATATTATGAGAATCTATATGCTAACAAGCTGGAAAACATAGAAGAAATGGACAACTTAGAAAAATACAACCTTCCAAGACTGACCAAGCAAGAAACAGAAAAACTAAACAGACCAATCACCAGTGACGAAATCGAATTGGTAATCAAAAAACTACCCAAGAACAAAACCCCTGGGCCTGATGGATTCACCTCTGAATTCTACCAGACATATACAGAAGAAATAACACCCATTCTCCTTAAAGTTTTCCAAAAAATAGAAGAGGAGGGAATACTTCCAAACTCATTCTATGAAGCCAGCATCACTCTAATACCAAAACCGGGCAAAGACCTCACCAAAAAAGAAAATTACAGACCAATATCCCTGATGAACGTAGATGCAAAAATACTCAACAAAATATTAGCAAATCGAATTCAAAATACATCAAGAGGATCATACACCATGATCAAGTGGGATTCATCCCAGGGATGCAAGGATGGTACAACATTCGAAAATCCATCAACATCATCCACCACATCAACAAAAAGAAGAACAAAAACCACATGATCATCTCCATAGATGCTGAAAAAGCATTGGACAAAATTCAGCATCCATTCATGATTAAAACTCTCAACAAAATGGGTATAGAGGGCAAGTACCTCAACATCATAAAGGCCATATATGACAAACCCACAGCTAACATCATACTTAACGGCGAGACGCTGAAAGCTTTTCATTTAAGATCAGGAACAAGACAGGGATGCCCACTCTCTCCACTGTTAGTCAACATAGTACTGGAGGTCCTAGCCACAGCAAACAGACAAAACAAAGACATACAAGGCATCCAGACTGGTAAAGAAGAAGTCAAATCGTCACTATTTGCAGATGACATGATACTGTACATAAAAAACCCTAAAGACTCCATTCCAAAACTACTAGAACTAATATCTGAATTCAGCAAAGTTGCAGGATACAAAATTAACACACAGAAATCTGTTGCTTTCCTATACACTAATGATGAACTAACAGAAAGAGAAATCAGAAAAATAATTCCATTCACGATTGCATAAAAAAGAATAAAATACCTAGGAATAAACCTAACAAAGGAAGTGAAAGACCTGTACTCTGAAAACTACAAGACACTCCTAAGAGAAATTAAAGAGACACTAACAAATGGAAATTCATCCCTTGCTCTTGGCTAAGAAGAATAAATACTCTCAAAATGGCTATACTACCTAAAGCAATCTACAGATTCAATGCAATCCCTATCAAACTACCAACAGCTTTCTACAATGAACTGGAACAAATAATTCTAAAATTCATATGGAACCACAAAAGACCCCGAATAGCCAAAGCAATCCTGAGAAGGAGGAATAAAACAGGGGGAATTACGCTCCTGACTT